>UELU01139105.1:40326-54780 GCA_900490025.1 Megastigmus dorsalis
CCGCCTCTCAGAGTGAGTGTCTGGAGAGCCGAGGAAGCCGCCGATAGCGCGAGTGCTGCAGCTTCCTCCGCGAGAGCTAATATATACGGGGGATGAGTGTGGAACGGATCGAGTAAGAGTAGGAGAAGAGAGTGTGTGAGAGTGAGAGAGAGAGAGAGAGAAGTGTGTTTACGGCGAGGAGGATGGGGAAGCGCAGCGGCTCGTAGATTGAGGTAGATTAGAAAAGGGAAAGTGAGAGAGGCCAAAGTTGGCAGGGAATAAAGTTGTAAAAAGAAGCTGCAGAACTGAGAGAGTGGCGCTGCAGCGGGAAAGTTTTTTCCAGGAACGCCGACGATCGCCTAGACGCCCGCTCTATACCCGACGCTCTATCTCTCCGCGAGAAATGGGATTTATTTGAAAACAACGCTTCCGCGGATGCTTCCCATTTCCAAATGACTTTTCGCATTTGTATTTGTTTTTTTTTCCGTTGTTTCATTCATACAAAACTTAAAAGTACGATAAATAAACGGTCAAACTGAATCACCAATACTGCACAGTGTATTTGTTTACCGTATAGCTGCGTGTCAACAAGTCGAGAGAGAACAGTATATCCACGCGTATTTTTCGAGAGAGAGAGAGAGAGAGAGAGAGAGAGAGAGACGCGTAGTAGGAACGGGGCTTTAGGTCTTGCATTTTAATCGCGATACTCGGGCCGCCGAGGCGCGCAGTGCGATGAAATCCTCTCTAGGTACTCTACGGAACGAATTAATTATCCTCATTTGCAAGCCTCAGTCGCTGCTGCTGCTGCTTCCTCGTTTGCCAAGCCTCCTTCTCCAAATCTTGTTCCGCGCATCTCTTTTTCACTTCTAATCACTTTTTGTTCCACGCGCTTCACTTGATTCCTCTCTCTCTCTCTCTCTCTTTTCTTTTTTTCTTTAGCTCCAGTTAATTGTGTGCACAAGATTCCAGAATGCAAATGACTCTTAATTTGAAGCTCCTCTTGATTAAGAAATATAATATCCCGCGGAGCTTAAATTGTGAGCTGCGCGCGCTACACAGTTCGGACAATTAGCGAGAGGAGAAGCTGAAATAAATATCGTGATTAGTATGCGCAATTTGTCTAGGGTAAAAGAATTAACAATTTGTTTTACCCTTAATCAAGTCAAGTAAAGCAAACTATTCATTGAAACAATTCATTATTTATTTACCATTATATATCTTGTTTTTCTTCAAGAAATTCGATTCAACGTCACTCTCCGTATACCAATCGACCTATACCCATTAATCTTCAGAAAATCTTCGAATCGATAAAAAGAAAAATAGTGGGTCGAGTTATTTTTTATTTCTAACGCTTGAGCTTGGAATGCAGATAGACACGCTGCACACACATACACACAAGGAAAGCCTACTCTTCACCTTTGCTTTTCTGCACCTAAATCACTCGACTTACATGCCCTCGATTCAAGTAGTCACTTAGCACATTCATTCGGTCTGGAAAGAAGAAAAAAACTAGGCCTCCTTTGAGGGGGAAAGAGATAGAGCGTTATAAGAGTCGCTGCAGCAGCAGAGCCAACGCCGCGGTGACAACGAAGAAGCATGTCGCGTTGCCGCAGCGTCCCATCCGCGCTGCGCATAGTGAGACCGTCTGTCTGCGTCTACTCACTTCCGGCTCTTCGATTTCCCGGCTCTCCTCTTCAGCAGCTTATCCTACTCTCCTCTTCTCGGCATACTTGCTTTTTCTCTTCCGAGCAGCAACCGATACGACATTTTCCGACTCTGCATGCGTGGATATATCGATTGCACAACGAGAACTTGGGTTTGGGCTTTCGTCGAAAATTCGCGACGTAGGAAGGACGGCGATCATTTAGATTTAGCGCTTATTTATAGTCTCGAAAGCGAGCCTTTTATTCTTTAATTTTGTTCGAGGAAGAAGCTGAGCGAACCGAGCTCATTTCATTTATACGCGCAATGTTACGTCAACTCGCTCTTCCTTTATTATTAACTAGCCAAGTTTTTATTACTTACCTTTCAACTCCTGCTCTGCAGCCGCATCCCTTCTCTGTCTTTCTCTCTGTGTATAAAAGAAAACTGATCGGCGCAGCGCTTCTTTTATATCGACTCCCATAATAAAGAGAATAAAACGATTTTCCTCTTTCGCTTCGATGAAGGTATGCTTCATTGTTAACTGCGCGTAAATCCGGAAAAAAATGTGCCTCCCCGTTCGCGTATTCTTCCGCTCTGAGCTCGTCTGCGTAAACGCTGGTTAATTCTTTTCTCTCGAATATCAAATACTACGAGACTATTGTATCTTCATTTTAATTAATACGCCGTATTTCACGAACGAATCGAAGGCAGATATTCGATAAATTTTTTTTTATCAATTTATGACGTATGCGTATTACGTCGCGAGCTTCGAACGATATTTAATTTTTCCTCTCTTACACAAAATGTCTTTAAATAATCGATACAGTATTTTACAGAAAAGATTCGAATTCTCAACTTTTTATACAGTTATTCTTATCTCACATTAAATGCAGATCAATTTAACCTTGAATATCTACAATATTGTATTTTTTTATGTTTCAGGTAAGAACAACGGCGTTTCTTTGGGCATTTCCCTAAGCTTTTAAACGTGAGTATTATATAATTATATTTACGATGTCGCGATGCTATAACGGTCGAATAGAGTAAAGCCCGCAAGTTGACGGGATAGCAGGTGAGGTCAGAGCGTTGCCGAGGACTCGTCTTCCTACTCGGCCAAGTGTATCCGGCCACAGTGGCGTAACGGGCCCGGTAAGCGTCTGCTTCTGCCGCTACCGCTGCAGTTTGCCTCGCGAAAATCCTGCCTCGTCGGCGAGAGTTGCATCCGCAGGCACTGGGACTAAGTAGTATTAAGACGCGAGTAACGAGCCAACAATTTCGCGGCTGCGGATTTTAATGTAAGCGCGCGCTTTGAACTAAGCAGCAGTAGCAGCAGCAGCAGTCGAGGCTTTAAACCGGAGATGGAAGAGAGCAGACGGTATAGAGCGAACCTCCGAGGATTAGTGGCCAAGATCGCGTCTTTCTCCCGGTCTTAGTCCTCTGTATATACGTATGCGCCGAGCTTTCCTTTGCGGAAATACGCCAACTGTTACAGCGGGCTTTATGTCGTGAATCGGCTGTACCGAGCTTTCAAAGCTATCTCGGTAGTATAATATAATGTTTTCTTCGAAAAATTGTATTAAAAGTTCAAAAATAGTTATTATAAAGATACTCTTGATATAAAGAAATAGTTTTCTCAAAGTTCACAGTACTTGCTTTCTTGACATTTTCTTACTTTGATTTATTGAGATGAGAGCCTTTCACTAATTCATATAACACGGCTACTAAAAGAGTTGGAGTTATTTCACGTATTTAGGTTAGCTCGGGAGATAAAAACAGATTTTTTGTTTTATGTCATCATTGACAAAACCGACAAATTTTTACTTGAAAAGCTACAGCAGCATCAGCAGCAGCAGCAGCAGCAAATGTTTGAACTCGTTCTACTCACTCGTAAAGTTCGCATGTAACGCGAGGCTTTTAAACTCTATTTACCAGTTATTGTTCGAGGAAAACAATAAACAGGCCTCTCTTTGTACATTCCTGCGCAGTTGTCGAGAATTAGTATAGAATTCCAGAGCGCGCCAATTTATTCTCCAAACTGACGTGACGGATAAAAGCCGCTAAAAGTAGCAGCTACTACTGCCAGCCAGCCTGCAGTGATCCCCCCGGGCACAAAAAAAGAGTCCCTTCCAAATTAGTTGAGATTTATAATTACATCGACTCAGCGCGGCCGCTGTCTATTTTAAAGTTAAAGACTAATGACTCGTTTTTCCACACGTATTTATAAATCGTGTATACGCTCTAGCGGCCGTGCGATATTTCTCTCGTTTTTTTCCTCTCTCTCCCCCCCCCCCCTCTCTCTCACCGCACACCAAAAATCCAGGATGTTTATTCAGTCAAGTGAGTCTCTCTTTCTCTCTCTCTCTCTTGCTCCCGCTCTCGACGCATCGCCGCTAATCTCACCTATCTCTCGGCGTCTTTTACCCCGCGAGCAAATGACCCTAACCTTCGGTAAAACCGCGCGTAGAACGAAAATACACGGCGTCATAGCGTATAGCGACAGCTGTAGATGAGTCGTGGCGTAAGAGCTGCCGAAATCCCTCTCGCATGCTCGGCACACGCGCGCTTGTATATATATAAATATAAGCAACAAACAGTGCAGCTCTCAGTGAGTGCATGGCAGCGGCAGCAGCAGCAGCAGCAGCAGCAGCAGCAGCTAACGCTCGATAACTCGACTCGCCCTCTTTTTCATGCGCTCGTCCGTCCGTCCGTCCGCGTAGGCGAGCACGCGACGTGACTAATACGCGCGTCTTGGGATATATCCCGCTTCTCTCTTTCTCTCTCTTTCTCTCTTGGGGAGCGGACGATCGTTGCACTGCACCGCGGCGCATGCAGGCTCGCGTACATCGAGAACCGGAAGCGCCAACGCGCGGACCTTTTTTACCTACTTTCTCGTGTGCAGCATAACGCGAGTGAGACATATACGTTTGAGGGGGGGAGGCGACGTCGAGAGCGGTGAGCTGCAGCAGCTCGAAAGGCCGGCGACACATCAAAGAGCCGTCTTGGATCGACGCGCTTTTTGCGGACTCTCGCTTGCGCACTCGCTTATGTCTTTGCTACACCTCGCTTTCTTTTATTATCCTTCGGGGAACCCGTTTGCTTTCATTAAACAACGATAAAATTCTACTTTTATATTTACTTACGGTTGCAGCGTCATAGTATTGTACAATTGACTTGCTACGCGGTCGAACTCACTTTTACACGCGGGATCGAACGTTCGTGCACAGTTGGAAAACCAATAATACATTGACAGAACATACAGCTCCTGGCCTCGATCTCGGCGCTGACTATTTTTAACGTGCAGTATCCTAATTAAAAGCTTCGACTTTCCAACTAAATATGGAAAGTTGGGGCAACGACGATGCTAATTCAATGTCTCTCGGGGCTATTGCTATTTGATTTGCGCAGCGCATGCACAATCCTAAGCTCCTCTCACAGTGTAACAAAAACAATGAATGCGAATTCGCCTTTAACTGCGGCTATCCGTTTCAAACTTTCTCTACCGCTACTATTACCCGCGCCTGCAGCAGCGGCGGCCGCAAAAAGTCGAAAAAGAGCATTTTTGGCAGAATACTGCGGCGGCGGCGGCAGGAGAAAAGAGATTAAATCGTTCTGTATGCTCCGTCGCGAGTCTCGCTGCAGCTCGGCTCGCACACGCCGGGGCTAAAGATGTACCGCGCGGCGCGGCTTAAGTAAACACGCTTGTTTGCTCAATGGACTCGCGCGCGTCCCCCCTCTCTCTCTCTCTCTCTCTGCGACGAGAGCGAGTGCAAGCCCGTGTTTGCCTTTTCTTATCAGCTATTTTAATCCGCGCTGGCAAAGGGTTTTCGGCCTTACCTCGACTCCGTGCACCACCACCCGTTCGTCCGTCCGTCCATAAGAACTCAATTTCGTTCCGCGCTCGTTCTTCCTCTGGTAGGCAAGCGACCCACCACTGGCGCCCAAATAGCAATAACATTGTAATCCTGCGTAAACAAACATTGCTGGCTCGACCAATTTCCCGCAGCTCTTATTCAGACTTTTACATGTGTTCATATGTTATACCTTGTTTTACTCTGCGCACATTGTGCTTAGACTCGGAGTCTAAAAAGTTTTCTTTAAAGACGCGGGGCCGTATACTTACTATTTGCTAGAAAAATAATCAAATATTATTCGAAAATCCCCAGCCACTTGCTTAAATCTTTAACTTTCTAAGCTCTCAACTTATGAATGAAATATGCGCCATGAAAAATTCATCCTCCCCCTATAAAATCGTGCTTTTCTCGCGCCTGTAATAGAATATGGACGAGCGTTCGACAGCTTATAACGAACAAGCATCCAAGAGCTCGGTGGTCCTTACGAATCGATCGTCTCTCAGCCAAGTCTATAAAAAAAAAAGAAAAAAAAAACACCGAGAGGCTGGCGAGCCTAGCGAGTGAGAGAAATAACGCAGGACACTCGAAAAGGCATTTCGTAAAGTGGACAGTTTTCGGCTTATCCCATGAAATATGACGGCTCGAGAGCGCGGACGACCGCCCCGTCACATGCGTGCAGGCACACGCCTCTCTCTCTCTCTCTCTCTCTCTCTCTCTCTCTCTCTCGGTTCGCAACCTTATATACATAGACCGTATATATACATACTAGGAAACCCCGAAACTCGAGACTGCCGGTGCAGCGGCAGCAGGCAATGCCCGGACGGTTTTCTCGGTCCCTGTAAAAACACGTGGAAGAATGGCCGCGGCAGTTGTTCGCCCCTCTCTTTCGCTCTCTCTCTCTCTCTCTCACCGAACTTTTTATCTTATACAACGCTAGTATAGGTTTTTTCTTTCTCTCCGCGGCTTCGACTCTCCCTTTTTTTTCTCTCTATATATACCCCTGCGCTACACACTCGTTTCCCAACAACCCGAGCTTTTGCACGCTCCGTTATACTGATACGCTTCTCTTCTTTCTTTCTTTCTTTCTCTTTTTTTTGTTAGTAGAAATGCCACAGGATCGGTGTACTTCCATTGCTTATTGTATGGTGTATATTTTCAAAAATGAACATCGAAATACTGATTTTTAGCTAAAATTTTTATTCTACCTCACTTGTTGATTTCATTGAGATTCGAACATGATTATTTAAAGGAAAATGGATAAGAGAAATAAATTGCTACTTATGAATTGTAAACAGTAATAAGAAAAAAAATTTATATCACGAACTGTATTATATTGAATATTTACACAAGATAATAAATAACATCATTTACACTGAATATTTCCAAATCACTTAATATCACAAAGATGAATATTTTCTTTCTTTCTTATACTTAGGTGTTGTAACGCCGAAAACATTGTTAAGTTTTTTAAGGAAAAATTGTCGTTTACGCTGTTCGGCATCTTCGATATTTGTATCATCGTCGGTATCGCGCGGATTTCTCCCTTCCTTCTCAATATTCCTTCTGTATCTGCTTATCATCGGCAGGTCTTCCTCTTCATTTTCCACTATCCCATGCTCTTTTTCAAACTCTACTTCTAAATCTTCTTCCTCCAGTTTCATCTGTCTCGCCAAATCCCATACACTGCGGAATTCTCTCTTTTCATGTCCTTCTGTATAACTGTGACACGTAAATGTGATCACAAGAGTGCTAGAATTAAAAATTAATGAGATTTTTTACTGAATACTTTTTTTAATCAAAATACACATTCACACAGCTTATTATTCAATGTTTTATAATTAAAAACTATGTATACATTTTTTTTTAATTTTAAAAGACACACTACGTTTAAATCACGCACATTATGCTAGTTAAGCAGTATAACAACAATAATCACAAATTAAGATAAAATAACTTACATCGTTAGAAATTTAAACATCGTTATATTACGTAGTATTTTCTCTTCTGAACTATTTTTACGCACTAAACAAAAGCTCGGACAGTCTCTCCTTTTTATACATCCACTGGTTATCAGTTGACAGCTGCGATTGATATTAATTTTGGGCGTTTCGCGATAAAACTATATCTCGCCATGAAAAATAGTAATTCGATACGCGGCGATGACGCGTTATTCCGCTCGATCTGCAGTTCATTAGCATCGGGAGAGAGCTGAATGTATTTTTTTGCCCTCGCTCGTCGTATTCGCGTCTACATCGTGTTTATAGCCAAAGCCTCGGCCAAAGCAGCATTATCGTATCATATAATTGCGGGTAATTAATTGAAATTGAATACGCGCTTTATTGATAATATAATACTGCACAGTATTGTATATCTGCAACAGATACGTGCTTTACAATTATGAGATTGATGATCCGAGGCTCCGCGCAAACATATAAACTCGTTAAACGAGATCATAAACAAATATATAATTATTTCTTTTCGTCGTGTTCTATTGCGATAAAGTTGCATTGTTCTTGATGCGTAATAATAAAGAGTCGTTGCCAATGATGTCAAATGAATAACAAGTACAAAATCCCAACGCGCGAAAAACTACAATCGCAAATACTGGGCAGCAACAAAGTATATAATATAAACAAGAGCGAGAAACTGCAAAAGTCGCAACTTTTTTTCCTTATCAAGCAGAAAGAATCTCGCTCGTTGGCGAGCGAGCGCAAGGTCGTATTTCATTGGCTGCCATATTTCACTTCTCGCGCGCATTATATTCTTTGTTTCCAAACTTAACTTCCGAGGGCGCGGTGCTGCGCGATAGTGTGAGAGAGAGAGAGAAAGTGTGAGAGAGGGAAGGGCTAAAAAGGCCTCCCCTTCTACACATCGCTCGCACCGGTTCTGATGTATACCATCGCACACAGTAGCAACCCCCATTACACCGCGATATCGCACCGGTTGCTGCTACTGCTGCGACTTTTCAGCTTCGGCCTTATTACAACTCAGCTATAACGCGTCCCAGTTCTTTCCGGATGGGCGCGCCTTTCTATATATATATATATATGCAGTACATGTGTGTGCGCTAGTGCCTCGGACCCCCCCGAAAATATAATTCTCGGCTTCCAGCTCGTCCAACAGAGAGAGGCACGCGTCGCTCCGAGGTGTGCGCGCCGCGGGGAATTATCAGCTAGCACAACAAAGTCGATCTGCTGCTGCCGCTGCTGCCTTTAACCTTTCACTGTCTCTCTCTCTCTCTCTCTCTCTCTCTCTCTCTCTGCACTGTGCCGGGCGAGAAAGGGGTTTGCGAGCGCCGAGAGAGCGGCTGTACTCGAGCGTTCATGAAGCGCGAATGAAATATTATCGGCTCCGGGACAAGGGGATTGATGCGAGCTATAGTGCCCGCGCGACCGGTTCGTTGCTTGCTGCAGCTCTTTATGCCAAACGCGTGCACCCTATACAAGACCTATATATATATATTGTGTGTGTGTGTGTGTGTAGTTCGCGCCGGATCCGTTGCCGCGTAGCTTTTTGACGTTGGCTCGCACGCTGCAGTTCCTTTCTCGGAGTGCGCGATCGCTTTTGCAGAAAGTAATCCTTCTTTCAGCGATCGCCGTGTCGAGTGCCTTTCAAATCTCATATTTATCACTCTCTGTATATGGCTCGTTTGTATATATGGTACACTGTGCACAGTGCGAGCGTTCCTGCGTACATTCCCATTTATTTCCATAGCGAAATGACTCGATATATTCGCTCGGTGCTATAGTAAAAAATTAAAAGTATGAAATAGTTTATCCCGCAATATTTATCAACCCATACGGCAGGATTATTTTATTAACCGACGCTGTAGTAGCAACGACGACAGCAGCAGCAGCAGCAGCGAAATCATTGAGTATATAACCTCCGAACATGCAATTATCGGGCGTAAAAAAAAGAATGAATGGGCCGAGATGCGACGGAGGGAGAGAGAGAGAGAGAGAGAGAGAGAGAGACGATCGTGGAGCGGGCCCCACATCTATCGGAGAGTCTGACAATGGGTCCCCGACGCGCACGTATAGCCCCGAGATGCGTATATAACGCTTATATTCGAGGTGAGCACGCGGGTTCGGTTATATCGATTTTTTCCGTCCCTGCCGCTGCCTCGTCCCGATGTGTGTAATGCGCGCGCGCGTCTCTTTTCATATGGAAAAATCGTCGCGTGTGTGCATGGTGGTATAGTTGCGTAGTTGGTATATGTATAGTAAAGGACAATGGCCATCGTCGTAATTACCGGGCGTCGTCGCTAAAGAAGCTGCTGCACGCGCGGCACAAAGACCGCCACGGACAAACGCTTTAATTCCTTTAAGTGAGAAATTGGCGGGTTCGACTCGTGTGTGTACGTGTGTACGTGTGTGTGTGTTTGGTGCGTGAAAAATGATTGCCATACAGACGTTGAACAAGCCCGGGCTACAACACTCTATACACACAGTGTTGCACTGATGGCGATCGATAAATTAGGCGGCTTAATTACGAGTCTGCCCGGCTTCGCTCTTCTATGCTCTACTCTAAAGCCTGATGTTACTATTATCGAGGCCCCGACAGCTCAGCTGCTCTATATATACGCGCGCGCTAAGCTCCTATGCACGAGGGCGTGTGTCATGAATTTTTAATGCTGCTGCTGCTGCTGCTGCTGCTGCTCCTGCTTCGTTTTCGCGGCTAAAGTTTATTGCCTAACTATATATTCGCTACGGAATTTAATAATAGGTTATATAGTATAGTTGCTTAATCGGGCGTGAAATTAAAATTTCTTTTTCTTAAATCTATTTCCATTTTTCGGGTTGAATATAAAAATACTTGCATTATTCCTAACCGTTGTTTTCAATATATAATAATATGGCTTCTCAAAAATCAGCTTCTCGCGATGTAACAAAAACGGTCTCTGTATCGTCTGAGCACGTATACTCGATGCATGTAATAGAGAGGGAGACAGCCGGCAAGCTCCGCTGCGCACAAGAAGCACGTCCTCGATAAAATGACTTAATAACGGCGATTAGGTCGTATAGTTTTAAAAGGCAAATATAACGTTCGCGGAAAATCATCCGCGCGACCGTAAGAATCTGTCAGTCGACGTGTCGCCGGGACATAATCCGCGGCTACGCGAGGCTAGCAACACATCGAATTTCCATATTATGCTAATCCCTCTATACGAGTATCGGTCGCTTTTCTTCTGCTCCCTGCATCTCGGACGATTTTCTCCAAGGCTCTGCTTCCTCGGTGGACCGCAACAGAAGATGAATAAAGTCTCGGCGCATTACCATAATTTCCAATTGTGCTGCTGCAGCATGGCTCGGTGGGTTTTTTGCTATTGCGAAACTTTTATCTTCCGCGACAAGCACTTGTCGATATACATATACACACACACACACACGAGGTTCCGTTTCATAAATGCTTATGCGCAGCGGCTTTGAGGCTGCGCGAAATAGTGGCTTATTTCAATGCTTCTTTCGAATTAGCATCTCTCGCGCCGCGCAACGGAGGCAGTTTGAATGACTGAATTATGTCGCGAGCTGCAGGACTTGAAAACTAGATATGCAAAATGGCGAAATATACATCGCATTGGTCCGATGTTTTATTTTCAATAGCAGTAATGTTTTTTGACAGATCCACTGATTTCGCTCGCGGAGCTTTTAAAACGGCAGCCGCGGCCTACATATATATACATGTACCAGTTGTCGCAATAAAATGATCTTTTACGGCATATATCACGCGACACGACATCATATCCGAGCTTGCACGATTTCTCGAATTAATATTAACTCAGCATGGACCAGTCGTATAGAGAAACTCCGCGTGCGTGTAGCGTATACTTGGAAGTGCAGGAATCGGCGAAGAAAAGCGGAGCAGTGTCAGGCGTTGCTCGCGCCCTTTAAATGCCTCGGCGAGTTGGCGGGTTTTATCGGGCGCCGAGCTGTCCGCGGATCGTTAGCCAATTTCTTGCGGCCCTCTCCTTCCTCCTCTCGCGAGCGCGCGCCAACGAGATTGACGTTTTATTTCAGCGCTCGATCACCTCTCGGCAGAGAGAGAGAGAGAGAGAGAGAGAGAGAGAGAGAGAGAGACTCGACGACGACGACTTGTTGCCGGCGCGGAGAGAGCACGCAAAAACAGGCGCGCGCGAGCCAAGTGTAAGAGAGGGACTGTGTACTTATATACCGAGCGGTAGACCGAGCTCAGACTCGTCGGGAGGCGTGCGCGCACGCGCCTGCTTACGTTGCCCGCTCCGCTCCTCTTACTGCTGATGCTGCTGTTGCTGCCGTTGCTGCATTAATAAACTCTTTGCGCTCTCGGCTAAATTCAATTGCTACTACTTATTGTTCCATTTATCAATTTTTTTTTAGATATTACAGAAATTTTTATCCACATCTTAAGATGTATTTTCTCCTTTACAAATTAATAGATGATTATCCATTAATTTCTCCAATTGTAGCGCATTAGTGCGTGGCTTGACAAAGAGTATTCCAAGTCAATTTGCGAGGCAATTTACACATAAAGTTAACCGCATGCATTCCACAACGATCTTGAGTCAAAACCAGCTTCAACAGCCCTTTTGTAATGCACATATATAAAGCTACATATCCCCTTTATCCGTCCATATAATCATGAGCTTTTCGGAGAAAACTCGGCAAGTAGACAGAGAGAGAGAAGAGCAGTGGAGCAGCCCTCGAGCGAAGGGCAGTTTCGAATGACTGTATATGCATCGAGGGTTTCGCGGCGATTCGGATTTCGTGTTGGGAAGACAGAGAGTAGACGAGTATAGTAGTGGTGAGCTACACGCGAGGGTCGAGGATTGGAGAGAAGAGGAGCAGTGCGCCGACGATAGACTAGAGCTGCACACAGGTAAAGATCGGGATTCAACGGAAAGTTGGAAGGTTTCGGGACGAGCGTAGTAGCATCGGCGAGGGGGATGGAAGCTGGCGAATACCGCAGCGGCACCAGCGCCACAGGGTGATTTATAATGATTAGAGGATCGTTGCGCAGAGCATATGTGTACAGTAAATAATGCATCGGTATCATTATCATCGGTAACTTGTTCCTCCTCGCCTCCCTTCTCTCTTTCTCTCTCTCTCTCTCTCTCTCTCTCTCTCTTAGGCAAAGTTGGAGCGCGCGAATGTTCGATCGCTGACATGCCTTTCATGCACGCGTGTGCGAGTCTAGAGGCACGGACACCTGAGTTGCGAATGAATAGGGTGAGCAACTGGCAGCTTATGGATAGGAGGCTGCGCAGATATACATACGCAGCTATAGAGGGAAGCTCTCGCGAACTTGACGACTCCGAGTTGCGGAGCAAGTGCAAGTTTGAAGCGATTTGACGGATCGTCGAAAGCGAGAGAGACAGAGAGAGAGAGAGAGAGAGAGACTAGAACGACGGCAGAGGCGCGCGCGAAACAAAGAGCGCGCGAGAGCAGAGGCGCTGAGCCTCGAGTTGAGAAAAGAAAAACGCGGGAGAGTAACAGCTCGCGCACTAACTCTCTCGGTGGGGCCCCGTATGGAAGCTGGCTGCGTGTATCTAAACGAGCAGAAATGGTAAATACGCGTCGCCTGCGTCAACAGCGACAAACTTGATTGAATCCACTATATCTATACTTGGCTGTTGTTGCCGTTGCCACCGTTGCCGCTGCTGTTGCTACTGCATCTCTTTTGCCCGCCTCTGCTGCAGCGAGAGAGTATAATTACGAGAGAGAGAGAGAGAGAGAGAGAGAGAGAGAGAGAGAGAGAGAGAAAGAGAGAGAGAGTAGAGTAGAGTAGAAAAAGTTTATTGGGGCCAAAGGGTAAAACCCTATACAGCCCTGTACAACAAACTAAGGACAAAAAGTACAAAAAAATACAAAAAATTGAAAGTGCAAAATAGAAAATACAGTATCCGTACAATAAACATGTCGCAATAAGCGGTTACAAAAAACAGATTTGAGTGGTACAACAGTCAAAATCATAACAAAAGACAGGCTAATGTAGCATCTTGCGGCAACGGGTTCAGTAGCAGGTTAGCGTCACTACCTACCCGGAATCTCCACTGTGAGACTTCATCCCTAGTCAGCATGTCACACATTAATTCCCTAAAACTTGGTCAAAAAACGAATTTAAAAGGCACCCGGCAATCAGTAACGGAGTTAAAAAGTCTAGATGTGACATGATGAAAAGAATTCTCCAGAGTAACAGTACGGGGCACCGCTAGGAGCAAAGGAGGCCTGTGTAGAGAAATATGTGAGAGGTGATAGGGATTTTTGCGTCGTTACGCCCAATACTCTGAGTTTATTCCAAATAACTTTTGGATCGGAAGATGAGCTCAAGATGGATGAGTAATAGCGATTTTTCGCTGTACTTATGCAGTTGCTCACTCGCGAGCGCAAATCAATAAAAGACAATCTATCAGAGGGTCTACCGGATGTACGCGCTCTATGATACGCCGCTCTTTTGGCGATCATAAGTGCTCGGATGTCAGCAGATATCCAAGGCTTGTCTTTCGGGCGAACAACGGACTCTCTACAGGGCGCATGGACATCGAAAACTTTAAGTAGTGCGTTAGTGAGATTTTTTGTCATGGAGGACAAGCTGAAAAGCTCAGAGCATTGATTTGAGGAGCAATGATCCGTGATAGCGTTAGTCAGCTCAGCCGGGAAAGCGAGCCTAAGTTTGGATGCTAGATCCTCATAAAATAGATCGTGATTAATGCGCTAAATGTTACGAGAAGAGATCATTTTTGACTGAGAATCGGGTGAGGGAAAATAGTACTCAAGGGAGATAAGATCATGCCCAGCAGTAAAAGGCATGTCTGTCTTTGTGTAGGTACGCACCAGGTCAAGGGATGGAACAATGAACAAATCGAGCCAGGAGTCACTTCGAATACCATCCCCACGAAGAATATGATGAGTAGGATCAGACGGAACAAGTTGAAGGCTATACTCGAGAAGAAGATTTAAGAAATATGTTGAATCAGGATGCACCCAGAGAGAGAGAGAGAGAG
>UELU01139105.1:54800-124791 GCA_900490025.1 Megastigmus dorsalis
AGAGAGAGAGAGGGAGATGGAGATAGATAGTAGCTATATATATGCGCGGCAGTAGTATCGCTCGGCTGCGCAATTACTTGCTGATTAATTCCGCAAATCACGCGATTAATTGGGTACGCGCAGACCCAGCAGCAGCCCCGCACTGCAGCTTCCTCCCTCATCCTCGCTCCTGCCTAACTGCCGAGCTGCGTATCCGATTTCTATTTCCGTTGCTTGCGCACTCCATTCTCGTATATATGCTGTAACGCTCTCGCAAACCACTCTGGAATTGGAGAGAAGCTGATGTTTTCATAGGAGATTCCCTAAGTAATTAAGTATTTCATGCATTGAGTACTCGCTTGTTCGTGTAAAAAAGAACAGATGGGATTTTTTGAAATGGTAAACATGGATAAAAATTAAGGAAGCGTCAGTAAGCAGGTGTCTATATATCCTTCCGCGTGGCGCATCCTCCCTGTCGATTTTCCGCGGAGGCAAATCGGTCGGCAGCAACAGCAGCAGCAGCGGCGGCGGGGCCTGTTACTCTCGAACACACGTCGCGGGTCTTACTCGGGGGCAGCTCGATCGTCGTCGTCGTCGTCGTAGTCGGCGGCGGCGTACGCGAGGGGCATAAGCGCAACATAATGGCCCCCGATGGGATCGTTAACTCGCGGTACTGCTCGCAGATTCGTTCCGTCCGGCTCCCTCGTCCTGCAGCAGCACAGACGGAGAGAAAGAAAGAGAGAGAGAGAGAGATCCGCAAGAGATCGTGGCGCACGAGAGGAGCAGCCCATGTATCTTGCCTCGCTAGAATGCGGGCTCGACTCTTCTCTCTCTCTCTCTCTCTCGGTCCGAGAGTACACTGTCCCTGTGTACTGCTCTCTCGACGGGCCGCCGGCAACGTGTGCACCTCTTCCTCTCTCTTTCTCGATCCTCGACAAAGAGAGAGAGACAGAGAGAGAGAGAATCTCCTCGGCGAGGCTATCTTCATTTGTGCGCTGCAGTTCCTCCTTGGCCGCGCGGCTTGGCAGAGTCGTTCACTGAAAAAAGGTGCGTGCTCTTTATCTCCCTCTCTCTCATCTCCGGTTCGTGCGCCTTAGGAAAAGCGCCGTTATTTATGATGAATAATTTTTAATTTCGCACCGAGCAGCAGAGAGAGAGAAGATAGTTGCCTCGAGCTAGCCCGCGTGCATAATTACTTGCGTGCAGCGCGTGAGCAGAGAGATAGAGAGATAGAGAGAGAGAGAGAGAGAGAGAGAGAGAGAGAGAGAGAGAGAGAGGAAGAGCGAGTCGGTGTGCGCACAGCTAAAAAAGAAACTCTGAATCGCTCGTGGCTGACGTGTATGAATCTGGAGGGAATTAAGTGGACTTTTTTTGGTTTACTCCGCGTGGGAGGTTTTGAGAAATAGCGCCTCCACCGCTACCGCCGCCTTCCCCGTCGAGTACCGATCTCTAATATGTGCGCGCAAGAGCCTCTACGCGATTAGGCACGATGCGTTTGTCATCGTTACACGCCGATTGGAAATCCCTGTTCTCCGCGGCTGTCCGTGCGTGTGTGCGAGACTCGGCGATGATAGCTGGGAAAGAAACTTTTTTTTTCAATTAATCCGATGGTCTCTCTAGCGGCTGCCAATTTATTTAAACTGCTTCAAATAGATTCCGGCTCAATTTATCGCCGACTATTCGATTTTTAGTTGAGCCAATTTATCACGAATTAGCCTATCAGACGAAATTAAACGTGTGTATATACTCGAGTACCCACGCGGCTATGCTCCTCTCTCGAGCGCTTGATCGAATAAGCGTATTTGCTCGCTATTATCGGATCATCACTCGCTGCTTCAGCTGCGATTCTTTTTCTCTCTCTCTCCCTCTCTGTCTATAACATAACTTGTATTATCCCGTATCAAATGGTGTCGCGCACAAGCGGCTCGACGCGGAGCAAGTCTCGAAAGAAAAGTTTTATTAAAAAAAAGTTTGAATCATTTTGGGGTGTTCGTAGTTTTTGCAGAGATTGCGCCCACGTTCGAAAAGAAGAAGCAAATAAAGAACAACCAACTGTAGAAGTACTTCAGGGGGACGAAAAAAGAAATTCCACTCTCGATTTCCTCGGGCCATCAGCCACCGCGCGCCGCACAAGGAGAAAAGAAAAGCAAAATCACGTCCGAGGAGTATAGAGTACACCCGGACGACGAGACTCTCTCTCTCTCTCTCTCTCTCTCTCTCTCTCTCCCACCCTATATCCTCCGCGACAGATTTTCCAAGTGTCAGGAAACACTTTAATGAAAACTTCTCGAGAGTCTTTCGAGAAAGCGACGCACGTAGAAGAATTGTCGTTCCGTGTCATGGCGGCCCACACGCGTACATGTATACGTATAGGCATACACACACACACACACACAGACACGTGCGCCAGGAGCACAAAATAGAGAGAAGAAAAGGGAGAGAGAGTGGAAGGAATCAGGCGGAAGAAGTTCGGAAGGCTCGGCTGCAGAAGAAGAAAATATTTACGCAGGATGAAGAGAGAAGAGGAGTGAAGGAGGGACAGCGAGAGAGAGAGAGAGAGAAAAGGAAAAAAGCGGAAGAGGAGCGCGGGAGCAGCGTTAGGTCCCAGCAGAAAACTCGTTCGACTCGTGGGCTCTCTCTCCCTCTCTCTCTGTCTCACTCTTTAACTCTCTTTCTCTCTCTCTCTCTCTGTCGCACTGCTCCCCGTTTCTTTTATCTCGCAAACCGCAACTCCGAAAGGCTTTTAGGGGACCGACGTCGTGGTATGTCATTGATATACAGCCTCTGCGCTCGCGCAACAGTGAGAGAGAGAGAGAGAGAGAGAGAGAGAGAGAGAGAGAGAGAGAGAGAGAGAGAGAGAGAGAGAGATGTAGACTCTGTCGCCCCATCGGGACTGAACGCTAAAAAGTACACTATGAACGCTAACGAATCCTCGGGGAATACGCGGCGAAGGTCCAACTATGCTGCACACACACTATATGAATGTGTGTGTGTGTATGTATATGTATACCGAGAATGAGGCAACAGGCCGAGGCTTTTCAGACTACACAGGAGAGGGGGGGGGGGGACGTTACGCTATAGCTAACCTTTCTCTCTTTCTCACTTTTGGCTTTAGCGTCTATATACACACAGAGTAATGCAGAGAGCGCAACAGAGATAGAGAAGCGAGCGAGAACGAGAGCGAGAGAGAGGAGGGGTGCACACAGGAATCGATCCATAGAAATGCTAATGATCCGACACGACCGAGCAGCAACGGGCGGGCAAGAGCCATCGGTTGGTGTTTCGGATTTGAGCTATACTGCTACATATACATATATATATATATATACTCGTGTCTCGTCCGACAACGAGAGAAATTCACAACCGCCACGCGTATCCTGCACACATAGCCATTTGTCGTTTCGCCCGCTATCGCTTCGCTCGCTTACTCTCTTTTTCCCCACCCTATTTCTCTGTGCATCAGTGTGCGTATCTGTGTGTGTGGCGGCATTGTGCGCGGGGTGCGCGGGTGAGCCGAAAATCGCGCGAGACTAATCTCCGTGCCGAAAGCGATTAAGATTCTCTCACGGTACAGGCAACAGCTCGATTCGCGCTACCGACCTTCTATACCCCATGTATATAGTCTGCCCTCGATGTTATGATTTATTCGTTGGAATGGTCGGGTGCGTCCCGTGCGTCGTGTGCGAACGCGAGCCGCCTGTGTTTGCGTATGCGATGTAAGGGATCGGGCCTGCTGTATATACGTGTACTATACAGCGAGATATACCCAGTTGACGTTGCATGTATTGCATGCCTGAGTGCAAGAGAGAGAGAGAGAGAGAGAGAGAAAGTGCGCAACGCGTAACTAAACCGATTAGGCCTCCATGCATCGAGTCCCCGGCGTGTGTTTGCCGATTTTCGCAGTCGCGATGGAAAAAACGTGTATACACGCACGGGCTTTGGACCCGACGAGAGATCGGGCGACAGCGCGTGCACACACTTTCACACGCGGCGCCGACACGCCGGTAGCCAGTAGTTCTCGCGCGATTCTGTACACTGCGCGGACTCGGAGAGTTTGTTTGTGTGTTTTTTTTTATTTCAGCTCGCGGCGCCTGCCGATTTTTCCGCGTTTCACATTTAATGAAGGGGGTTCGGAGAGTCAATAGCGGTATAGTGTACGAGCGCGTCGTGTGTGCAGTTGCTGATGGGGTGAAATTTAAATTTCCTTTGATGCCCGCGGTCGCTTCGCCCGCCGTGTGTTTTCCCCCTCCATTCGATGCGGGGACGTTTTTACGGGGTCAAAAAGGAAGCCTCTGAGCTGCTGCTTTTTTTTTTTTTTTTTTTCGTTATCGGTAATGTTTGCGTGTTTCTGTGCACACATGGCCAAAGGTTATTTGTACTTTTCAAAAAGCTGCGGCGACTGCGGTAATTACTTTTGTTCATTCTCCTCGTTATGCGTATAGCTGTAACCGTTGGTTAATCGGGAATAAATATATTTTAAAGTGCAATTCTTTGGGTATAATTAATGCAGGAAAATAAACATTCAAGTTGCGTAAGTATCGAGCCACTCGATCGCGTTATACACTATCGCACATTCGAATTTAACGTTGATTCGTGCAAACAGTTTGTCGCGCCAATAATTTATTAATTCGCAACAGCCAAAGCTACACTTTTTCGGCTAATAATAGAACAGGCGGTGCACCAAACCTGCAACTATTACAATCATTTGATCTTGATCATACCGGTCATTAACCAGCTTCACGCCGTTTCTTCCCATTAACATTCATACCTATCATTTCATTTTTTCCATCGATAGCGTACACCAGTATTAGTCGGAAACGACATTTAATCGCATATAAGCGTTTTAAGCAAAGCTGCAAGCATAAGGAAATGCCAGCCAAACACGGACACATATCGAGTAGCAATTAGGGAAGCTACGGAGCTTGGCGATAATCCTAAAAACGAATGGCAGCCACCGGCAGTACAACTACTCGGAATCAATGAGCGGCAAAGAAAGAGAGCTATATACGCCGGCACGCGCCGCCTCGCGCACACCTCGGCCGTAAATTAAGACGATTACAGGTTAAATTCAATCGTCATTAGCTCACTCCCTCTCTCTCGATATTGGCGCGAGTCCAACATCTAACGTGTACATATACGCGCACACATTCGAACTCGGCGATGTATACACGCGCATATGGATATGCACACGACGGCAGCGGCGGCGGCAGCTGCGGCGCCACAGCTCGAGATTCTATCCGGCGATAGGTGCTGCAGTGCGCGCCGAGACAGCTTACGACACGCCCGAGTCTCGCGGCCCGAGCAGCGCGGTAGATCTGCGATCTCGGAATTTCCAGCTTATATATATCACGTAGACTCGCGCGGAACTGCACCGGCACTTATAAGTACACATATGTACACTGGCACAGTCCGCGAGCGCTTGGCTCTCTCGAATGATTTACCGAGGCGATGCATACACACCGCCGAGCCGTACGGAGGCGCGAGCGGCCGAGGCAAAGCGACCTGCCAAAGTCGCCCGGGGGCGTAATTGAGCGCCGCGCGCCCAGAAGAAGTTTAACGTAAGTTTTCGCAGCCGTGTACGCTGCTTCCACACGGCTGCTGCATAGCGCGAGAATACCCCCTTGTTTTACACAATGCGGCTTATCGCACCGCTGAAAGCGACGCTGTATATACTTGGAGAGTCTGTTGCTGCAGGGCCCAGCTGTTCTACTGCGGGGACGTGTTTGCACGTGGCTCTCTCTCTCTCTCTCTCTCTCTCTCTCTCTGTTGTTGTTGTTCGGATGTTCTTGTTTTACGGCAACTGCGCCTCTGGATACGGACGTTCCGAGATTTTTAATCCTTCTACTGAATATAAAGCAAGAGTTGTAGCCTTTCGTCTTCCACGAATTTTCGATATACCTGATGTTTATATTTATATGACTAACAATAGAGCTTCGTGGAATGGCCTTCAAACATTTTTGATTGAACGCCAAAGTGATAGTTTTGCATAAGAATACGCTATATAGAAACATTGGATCACTGCAGCAGAGGAGCGGGGACGAAGGGAATTCCGGTAAAGTATCGATTTCAGCGAAACGCGCAAAGAACTCTTTGATTTCGCACCGGGTAGACGACGCAGTCTATACAGACAGGAGAGGCGGACAAACCAGAAGCAGCAGCAGCAGCAACGAACGCCAGTCATCATTCTCCTTTCATCCAGACACAAGCGGTATATAAATACGTCGCATGCTTGCGCACTGTAGCCAAACATTAGCATTAGAAAGCTCGACCTGGGTTCCGGCTCTTGCTTTATATCTACACACACACACACACACACAGAGACACACACACTCATATATATATATATATGTATAAACAGTGCAGTGCAGCAGAGAGTCGCAAAATCCCATAGCCGCGTGAAACTGCGCAGAGTCTCGAATTGCAATTCAAAGACCGCAGCTATACGTACACGTATACCTGTATACCTGTGTGCAGTATACGATTATATAAAGGAAAATCTTTTTCTCTCCACCGCGACAATGAATGTGTCGGAGACCTGTCTACTCGTCGTTTCCTATATTGCCCCGTGGCCACCAGAAAGAGCCAACTCGACGAAAGAAATAAAGCGAAGAAAAGAAAGGTGTACACACACACACACACACGCGCACACACACAGATACGACACACTGCACATAGAATAAAGAGAGTCGGAGCGGTCAGCTGCTGCGCGCGAGAGATTCAGGGCGACTTACTTCGCTGCAGCATTCGTGGGCTTTTACGCTTTTACACGAGTGTCGGCTATAGAACGTCGGTCGACGGAGGAGAATCCGAGTGCGACGCGCGCGACTCTAATGGAATTCGGAAAGGCATTTCTTCTGGTGCTATATACGCGCGTCGATCGCCGGTGATGTATAGCCACCTTCGAACGGGTTTCGAGCGACGCCGCGCGCCTTTTCTCCCAAACAGTTTAATAACTCAATTATTCCGAGAGGAGAGCGCTGCTCTATCGCGCCTTTAATGAACTCGGATGCAGCTGCGAGACGGAGGAACCATCAATTATGCATCTCTCCGACCAAAACAGCCGCGCGCGTCTCCTCGAGACGGAAAAATTACATGCCCGTTCGCAGATAGGAGAGGCCAATCTTAGACCCCATAACAACGATTTAATACCACGAGGAGATCGTTGGACCAAAGGAAAAAGTTCCGAGCTCTATCAAGTCTAACCGGCACGACGACGATCGCATCGACGCGCGCACATGGGGGAGAGCAGCTCGTAGTGACAATTAAAGTAATCGAGCTCGATCCCTAGCCCTCAATGAAACGAATCACGGAGGAAGCTGCGTGCTATATACTCCGTACGCGTATGTTATAACTATATGCAGAAAAAGAAGAAGAAGAAGAAGAAGGGGGAGCACGTATACACTGGTAAGGCGGCTGCTGCCGTTAGGCGCACGGACGTTGGGGCACACTCTTCGAGAGCTGTGCTGCAGGGGGACAACAGCCGCCGCGGCACACGGACTAACTGCATTGATATACTCGAGAGGGCCCCCGGAAACCGCCATTACACTATTTTAATGCTTAAGTATTTCAGCGTCAAGGGGTCGGCCTCTAGGAAGTGGGCGAACAAGAGAGAGAAAGAGAGAGAGAGAGAGAGAGAGAACGAGGTGGCATTGGGGAAAGGGGTGTACCCGAGGGTGTACTGCAGGAGCGTATTGAATAAAGGACCTTAAACGACCTCCATCGTCTCTCTCTCTTTCTCGAGGAAGCGAGCTAGTGTGTATACGAGGAACGAGCTGCCAAAGTGCGTCGGAGAGAGAGTGCGTATTCGGTTGGCAGATGTGCGCGCCGGCATCGCTTTTCTGTTGTGCCTGCCACTATACGCGAGGCGTAATTGCGCGCAGCTTCGAGGACGCGCCCAGGGAACATAATGCTCTCGCCTCGTGTGTGTGTGCGAGTATGTGTATGTAGGTGTACGAGCTGCAGTGCTTATAGAAAATTACCCTCTTGCGCGAGGAAAGGAACTGCGAGCGTTGCGAATCCTTCCCTTTCTTTTCGAATGTGTGTACACACATCGAGACGCTCGGAGACCTCTCGCCCGGTCGGCTTTGTTCTCTTCGCCTTCTTCCAAGGAGGTCCATTAAAATTCGTAAACGGCAAACAGCTACTTCTCTCTCCTTTATGTGGAGATTATATTGAAGAATTCTTGGAGGATGGAGATGAGTGGCACGAGGATTAGTTAATTGCCCCTGATTCGTATAAGCTCGCTTTTTTTTTACGTATGCAGCATTGACAGAGTGCAACCGGTTTATTCTTGCCTGTCTCTTGCTTATTATTGGCATTTACTTTAGCAAAACAGACGTTCACATCACCTTGATAGTACAGCTATTGAACCAAAATAAATTACCGAAATACATTAAAAGTCGCGAAATGCAAAACTGCAACCCAAACGGCCGTCCAACATGATTGGACCGCGTGTATCGCGTTGGTAAGATATTGGTCGACCGTCGCCGGGAGCAGCTCCTAATTTAATTAGCGTCCATCCTTGATCGGTCCCGTTGCTCCCTCTCTCCTATGCTATATACCCTAATACCATTCTCAGTCGCTAGTCATAGCTGTTAATCTCAATGCGACGCAGTGCGACTGCTACTGCGGGTCCGCAGCGAAATTAGCGTCAGGGAGCAAGTGAGGAAACAGCAGCAGTGTCGCCCCGGTCGTCCGTCCCATGCGTGTATATATATGTATGTGTGTGTGCAGTGGTGTGGGCGGCAACCCCATGGCCGCCGATCTATAAACTCGCTTTGTCGATATCGATATGATGCGACGTCGCGAGGCGTCCGCCGCTCAACTCCATCTCTCCAGTAGCGCTGGTTTGCGCTCGAGATCAAAGCGCCTCGCCTTTATCTCCCCCGGGCGCCTCTCTCTCTCTCTCTTGGCTCTCAAGCTCTCCACACATGCGGAATCTCGTTCCATCTTCCCGGTGCGTGCAAGTCCTCTGTCGATGCAGTGTCGAGCCGCAGCCGCACGCACAGATAGAGGGCACGTGGATGCTGCTTGTAATAGGCAAAATGTGTGCACACAGAGAGAGAGAGAGAGAGAGGCCGATGTGTTGTCCGAGTCGTATGGAATACTCACTCGCGTACAAATACGAGCGGCTCCTGAACGCTGCACCTATTGAAGCTCCTCTCCTTTCTCAGCTGCGGTGCTGCACGCGTCTCTATCGACGCGCAGCTCCATACCCAATGCTATACAAGAGCGAGCGTTGCTCGGCAAACAGCCGTCGATCGCATGAACAAAAATCGACTCTCTCCTCAGATGTGCGGTCAGCCAGCAACTATATATGCTTACGCACAACGTCCGCGATTCACTCTCGACATCGCGGTACAAACGAGGCGATAGGTATGGACTACGCACTTGTGGTGGACGACGCTGAAGTGTATATACAAAAAGACATCTTACAAGTGAAACACGCATCGGCAGGATCGTTTTCCTATACGCATATATATATATACCCGTGGATATCTCTTGTTTAGACACGTGTAACCGTGCAGCGCTCTCTGCAGTGCAGCTCGGTGCTCCTTCTCTCTCTCTCTCTGCTTATTGTCGTAAATAGGGACTGCCGTGTAGAGCTGCTGGGCGTATATGGACGCGGAATGGATATATGGACTTGAGCGCATAGACGCTCATGGTGGCGGTGGTTCCGAGGCTGCTGCACTCCGGGTCACATCAAAGCCCCACGGCCAAATGGACCTGGATATACGCGTTGCTGCGGCCTGAGAGGGAATGAGAGATCGAGACAGGACGAGGGAGGAGAGAGAGAGAGAGAAAGGGAGAGAACAGACAAAGAGAAAAAAAGCCAGACAAACGCCGTAATACGTTGATAAAGAGAGCGATAGAGAGAGAGAGAGAGAGAGAGAGAGGTAGGAAGGTGCGCGTGGTAGTACAGCGGCGAATGAAAAGTAACGAAAGGGGGGAAAACCCATACAGGCTCTCGGTCTCGCGCGCGCGTTCGCAGAGTCTAACGCCGACAGGAATGGAAAAGCTCTTTCTCTCTCTCCCTCTCCCCCAACTACATACACTGCACCGCCTCTCTCTCTCTCTCTCTCTTTCTCTCTCTATGGCTCTTCTTTCTTTTGACGTGTGTCTGCAGCGCTCGCACACCACACATGCAGTACACACGTTCTGCACACACACACAAACACACACACACACACACCGAGTCAAAGATTTTTCCGAGAGAACGCCGCACGAGCCTCCCGGAAAGCCCGAGCGTAACGTAATATCCAATCGGCGCGCTCTGCCTTGCCATTTCATATACAATATATATAGCGCTCGACTCGGCTTGGTTGGTCTGGCAATATCCTATACGTGTGTATATATCGGGGATAGAAGCTCGCCGTATCGATAAGAGTCGTACGCGCGCGCGTGTGTGTGTGGGTGGGTGGAAGCAGGCCCTCAAAGCCCCGCGGTCCACTCGATTATGGATGCGACTGCGACTGCGAGGAGTACGGCGACGGCGGCGGCGGCGGCGGTACCGCCAGAAGCGAACAGACAGAGATTACCCAGGCTTTGGCCGTTGCTCCGCGTTGCTCTGTGTCCTTGGACGAAAAGTATTCCGCGGCCCGTGCAGTCTGCCAACTTTGGCTCTGTCTGCCGTATAACAGAGACTCGCACTCGCTTTCTCTCTCTCTCTCTATCTCTGTTGATGCTTTGATTTTTTGGTTAATAATGCCCGCGCTTTTCATGCACGGCTTCTTCTCTTTATTCCTCTCTTTCTCTCTATACGCGTATAATATCTGTTTTTCTTTATATGCACCGTCGTTTCGAACGCTCCGAGGAAAATAGAGCCAAAAAAAGTGGAGGCTTTGAAGGATAGCTAAAGAATAGTTGGCTCGACAAAGACTTTACCGTTCAATTATAATATATGTAATATTGGCTCGGAAGAAGGCAAAGATGGTCGTTGATCCTCGGTGTGTCCTCTTAACGATCAATCACTCGTGCGTCACTTGTACAGCTTGGCCCAAGCTCAGCTCAGCTTCGATCCATCTCTTAATTAGCTTTGATATGTATGTGTAATGGATAGCTGCTGCAGCACAGGGAGTAGAGAGGGAGCCTGCCGAGAGGGAAACGTTAGCGAAGGAGGAATTATATCATGCCAATGAGTAGTATTATTATATTATTCTATTACTCGCGAGTAGCTCCCGTTTCACAAAGCGCAATGTAATTCACTTTAAGTTTCTTCAGCCTTCCCCAGTGATATAGCCAATGTTTCAGCTCTCTTCCTCTCTCTCTCTCTCTCTCTCTGCCGTTTCCAAACGCAATACAACCGCCCCCCGTAAAATCAGAGCCATTTCTGCGCAGTGCGTCTGATTGAGGCCGAACAGCTCCCTATATGTATATGAAATAATAGCGTGATAACGAGATCCCCGATTACGTATCCTCCTAAAGCGGAGAAAAAAATTCAACGTCGTCGTCTGTCTATATAGTGCTGCTCAGGCCCCGACGAGGCTAAACGTACTCGCGTGTTTGCGTTTATGCCCGGCAAGGACGAAAATCATCGGCAATATAAAACGCGAGGCTGATCGCCGCCGAAAATTGCTCGGCGATCCGCTGCAATTGGCTGGACTACGACAGAGCGGCCAAATGAGGATTTTAATTCAATTCTATACTTAGTCCGCGACGCGACGCGAGCGTGTGCAGTGAGTGACCATGTGCCCGTGGCGAGGAGAGAGAGAGAGAGAGAGAGAGAATTAGCGAGATATGACGTCCATTAAAAGTACCAGCCGGCGGGCCGGGACCCAAAATGCACGCCGAGCTGGCAATATCTCCCCATCATCGATAATTTATTTCGCGTTGATTTATCACGAGTCGCGGCTCGTATAACTATGTACACGTACGCACGCGCACCGGGCGCGCGAGAGAAAACCCGCTCCCGCGATCGCTAACCTCTCTCGCACTCTCTCGATTATTTACGCGATGCTAAGTGAGCGCTGTCGCGTACTTTCCTACCCGGTTTTTCAGCTCTCCCCCTTTCTCCTCTCTGGGCGCGCTGCTAAATTTTCCGTCAGACCCTCTTGAGCCGCGCTCCGACTATCCTATACCTATACTACAGCTGTATAGATATACGGATAAGGCTGCGTCTTTTTAATCTGCACTCGCGATCGCACTCGTTAAGCGCGGCCTTTCTGAAATTTTAATCGTGTTTTTCCAACGGCTGGTGCGCAGCGGAGGCGCCGCTGGAGGCACAAGAGTAACAGCCTATAAGTGCGCTCGAGTCGCGCGAGAGCTGCGAAAGTGCGCGCGAGAGCTTAGCAGCCGATCGGCAGGCAATAATTCATTATTAGCCAGGGGGGTCTTAACGACACATTGAGAGCCGAGCTGTTAAAGTGAATAGCAACTGGAAAATTTGTACTATCGAGCCGGTGTATACGAGTGCGGGAAAAGCTGTAAATGAAACTTTGTATACAACGCAACTTGTACTTGTGAGATTGCCTTTACTTTGTGTGGAAAGGAACAAAGTTGAATTGCTCGAGTAGTTGTCAAGTCTTGTTTACTTGATTGTCACTCGTTATTTTAATGGACTTGAAATCGTTTTAGAATACTTATTTGAAACTAAGCATAATTTAATGTTTGATGAATTTATTCAATGAACTTGTGTATCTTTCTGTTTCAGGTAAGAGTGATTCCGTAACTGACATGTAACTGTTAACAAAGAAAACTGTTTCCATTCATGTGTGAGTACATCAAACTGCATCCTTACTAAAATCTGTATTTCGATGGGTGGAGGGAAAAAAGATTTTCTTCCTGAAAAGTTTCTTTGGTTACAAAAGCGTGTGCGTATTGAAATTCTCAGATAACGATGTTTACCCTGTGGCACAAGGAAATTTCAAGAAAAAAATACTGCTCCGAGAAGACCTTCTTCCTCCCACTCATAGATTTCCCATTGGAAATTCGTACAATCTTTTTGCGGCTTTTTGATAAAAGTCTTAATATATAGAAGAGTAGCTCAACGTCGAATGAACAGATAACAAAAACCTTGAAACGTTGAGAGAAGAATAATTTATCTTCACCCAAAATTTAAAAACAAATATTTCGGTTTCCTACTCTTTTGAAGCTTGTTTAATTGTCAAAGATTCATTAATTTCATGAATTCAAAGATTCATTAATTGTTCAATTTTCAAAGATTCATTAATTTCATACTACATTGACTTGTTCATATGATGTAGAGTAGTCACATATTATACACATGATATTCCCTCGCTTTTCGGCGCATTCACAAGGCAAGCTCTTTCTAAATCTTGCTTTCCGAGTGTCTCAAAGCTCTTTCAACTATACGCGCAAATTCCCTTTCCATTTTTATCCCTTACTTTCGTATATTTCCTTCTTGTAGCCGTGCAGTGCGCATATAAACGCTCGCTTTCCCTTTGGCGCCGCCGGTGAAAAGTCGTTCGTCAATAGTTCGCGTGTAAATTAATGCAATTCGTGTGTGTGTGCAAATGACGATTCAATTTATTAACTTTGACGAGAACCCGCCTCGCGCGGTTTCTCGCCGCAGTCGGTGCGCCGCGTGGCTGCTCTGAATTTAAAGCGAAATTCACTTCTGACGCGATCTCGCTTGAAGTACTTACTACCGCGCACCAGACACTTATCAACTGCTCCGATTTTTGCATCAATATTGCTAGTCAATTATTGTAATGTGACTTGAAAACCGCGGAAATTGAATTAAATTTGGATTTGACCGCGTCGATATTCATTTTAATTAATTAATTGCCGTTATTATCTTGTTGGTATATTTTCAGAAAAGAATGATAATTTGAAGAATTATATATTTTATTCTGACATTTGGTATTCTATAAAAATTATTTCATATGTATTTGATATGTGTATACTAATTATTTCATTTATTACAGTTAGGGAGATTATTTAAGTGCCTGGGGAATATTATTCATGAAAATTATAGCTCATTTGCAATAGCCTATATTCGGAAATTGAACTAAGCGACCTACATACCATACCTACAGCTAAAAAAACTATATATTATTTAACATAATAATATAATCGATTGATCCCGCTACTTCTCTCGTGAAAAAGCCTAATCCCACGAATCACTGGAAAAGGCAAGAACTTGAAACTAAGTGTGTACAGATGCTGAAATGAGACGTAGGTTTGCATTTGCTTTGCATACTTCTCGCAAGCTCGCGGGAATTATCCATTTGAAGCTGGGAATTATTCAATTATCGGATCGTAAAAGCGTAGAGAGGTGCCAATTACGGTGGGTGCGAAAACATAACTCGCTCGGGGGGTCGATAGGAGATCTCATAGTCTCGAGAAATCGCCCGGCACCTCTTAAAACGCGTCTAATTTTCATTTTCCACGCGGGGGCCAAAATGCCGCGCGCAGCCAAGGCGACTTCTCGCCTCGGGGGCCAACAGCAGCAGCAGCAGCAGCAGCAGGAGAGGCTCGTTCGCTTTCATTGGCCAATAACTCGCTCGAATATAAACCCAACAGCGCGTCGTTTAAGGCTGGCTGCTGCTGCAACTGTGCGCCCAGCCATATACGCATGGACTCGCATGCCTCGAGGCGTACACCGGTTCGCGCGCTATATACGAGCAAATCGACAACTTGCTCGGTTTTTGCGAGAGGGGGCGCGAGCTTTTCACGACTCGCCGCTAATATTTCCTTCGCGACGCTCGCTCGACAATTCACCACCGCTCGCGAATGAAAGAAGAAGCAAAGCGCAGCGCCAGCAGGAAGCGCGCGGCGAGCTGGAGCTTCCAGGAACACACCAGTTTGCGGAGACTCGTTCGCGTAGATATTTCGAAGAAAGGTATTGTCGCTGCAGGACCACGCGTTGATAGTTGAAATCGCAAGATCCCAGCGAGGCGCTTGGCGACTAAAGCCAATGAAGATTGATTTAACGAAACATTAGCTTGTTTTCGCCAGCGGCTCGTAACAACGTCACTCGCAAAATTACCAATCTACCCAAGTAGTTTTACCAGGCCGACTTATTTATGAAAATGCGCGCGTGCGAGCTAACGCTTATATAGCTGAGAGGGGACGAGAGGGAGACGGTGTGCGAAGTATAGATATAGAAGGGAGGCGAGAAAATCCCGCGAAGGCGTTAGTCAGCCCAGGCAAAGAGTCGAAGGAACGCGTGCCAAATGCCTTTCCGCCGTCTCTCGCGCGGGGAGTGACACATAAATTTCCCGAACTACGCGTGAACATGGACATTCCGGAATTAATGCGCTATGGCTGCGGCTGCTGTGTGCGAGAGAGCGAGAGAGTGGAAAAGACAATTCCTGCTAATGAACGTATTTATGAAGCTTTTCCGAGATGACACCGGCGGCACTGGGCGCGGCTGCAGCTCCGTACGACGACCACTTAAGAGGGACAAATCTTGGCTGCACTTAATGTCGTTATATTGCGGGGGAATGTATGCCGCAGCTCCTCGTCGGGGGGTACTTTAGATAAATCTCGCCTCTCCTCTCTTTCTCTCTCGCGACTTTTCGCGCGCGCGCCACTCGAGGTTTACTCAACTTTGCAGATTTTCTCTGTTTGCTCGTGTGGCCTGTATATTTTGCTTGTCTTTCGAACTTGTGTGCCATATCTCGCGTCTCGCTCCGCGACAACAAAAAAGTCAGCGCCGTCGAAAACATTTTACGGCTGCTTAAACCGATCCTCAAACGTATATATTTCACCTTCCGTTAATTTGTGTACTTGTGCCTCGCGCTCATAAACTCGCTCCCATGCAAGATGGGGATTTAAGCCGGAAGTTTTAAAGTAGCGTGAAGCGCGTCAATTTTATCGTCCATTAACATCAAGACTCTCTCATCCTTTTAAGGTAAGAACACACTTTACTCGCCTTTACCGATAACACTCAAATTAAAAAGGAACAATTTAACACTTCAACAGTTGAAACCTCGAAGAATAAAAGGAAAGTAGGAGAGTATAAATATAAGTCGAACGAAATTCCAAAAGGGCGAAGCCAGGCCGTGATCAGTGCCTCGGATCTGCCAAACATTTTGAAGCCTGGATTTCTGCGGAGGTCAGGCGGAAGCGAATTATCTCTGGAGAAAAGCATACACACAGACACATAGACGCACACATTCACATGCACACAAAGTAAGAGAGCCGAGACATTTATGTGGCACATCGTCCGAGGTTCTGTCTTGGGACGTGCGGAGAGAGACGCTGCAGCGAAAAGAGGCTCGGGGCGTCGTGGCAGTCGGCTCGTTATAATTTTTTCTCTGCCTCTCTTCTCTTATCGCGAGCAAGCGCAAACAGTCCGGGGCTGCGCGCACGCAGACAGAGACACACACAGAGAGACGAGAGAGAGAGAGAGAGAGAGAGAGAGAGAGAGAGCGAGATCGTGATCGGCGTGAAAATCGCGAGGAGCTGGCCTGCGGCGGCCCCGACGAGCGGAAATCGTCAAGAGCTCCGCCGCGCGTATAACTATACAACAAAGCGCGCGCGCGAGAGAGAGAGAGAGGGAGAGCTATTTTACGAGCGCCCGAGCTTGAGTGCAACGACACTCGACTTGCCAGAGACAGAGAGAGAGAGAGAGAGAGAGAGAGAGACCAAGGACCAGGTGTGAATAATTGATACGCCATCAAGAAATATCAGCTGTAACGCTTCCGGAGATTCTAATGACGACTTCTCTCTCTCCCTCCCTCAGACCTTTAATTGCCGGTTCGACTGCATATCTTATAATACACTTTGAGGATGGGGAGTGAGAAAGGAGGTGGCTCACTCACGATGATTGCTCGGATTAAGCATGGACCTTTCAGCCGAAATATCGAGTTGCATAATGTGGAGCGCGCGATTTATCGACGTACAGTTCGCCGCCTGTTGCAGCAGCCCAGTGTAATTTTAATGAATTCGCTGTAAATCAAGTGACTGACCTGGATATAGAGAGCGCCTCCACTTATATTTATATTAAACGCAGAATTTTATAATAACTCGCCATGAATTTATCATCGAATCGAGCATTATAATGCAAATAACAAACGTACAACGGTTGCGACAATGGTTTTATAAAGCTTTCGCGTGTTATATTTGTTTGATTATTTGATATTTTGGCAATATATTACGGGAAATCAGGCGTGTACGAGAGAATTCATGCGTTAATCGAATAAACAATATTTTATTTTTAATCGCAATATATATATGCGCACATTATTAAAATGACAAGTCATGCGGATTATGTATGTTGATTTTATGATGCCGATGCCACAATTGGAAAAATAAATTTATTTTATGCCGCTACAATTACTGCGACCACGTCATCACTGCGTGAAAAAAAAAAAATTGAAAGACTATTAAGCTCGCGAGAGATAAAAGATGAACTATTCAGTTTGCAGGCAAGCTAATCTAATTTGAAAAGAAGTTACAGTGATTTGTCGAGCAGGTTACACCGAGAGAAAAGTTTATGCTGCGTCAAAAGGAGGCGTGTGCGCGCTTACAAATCGCTGCTAATGAAGAAATTAGCCAATTATAGCAAACTATCAACACTTGCTACTTAGAGCAATTATATAGCATCCGCGTGGTTCGTAAATAGTTTTGCGGCCGCGCGCGCGCGAGCGTTTCACTCGCAGCGGCGCCGACTCGAATGCGTGCGCCAGAGGCACAACCTGCAGCAACAACAACAACGGCAACGTGTACGTCGCTGGCAGCATGCAATTATACATATTAGTCTCTATATACCGCTGAGAATATACGTGACGTTTTTATGAGGCCGCGGAGAGGTTGTTTCGCGTGCGCCGGCGATCTTAATGCTATCCGAGACCTAATTAATTACGGCTTTATACTTATGATTCATCGGCTGATTTTTTTTCACCACTCGCTCGCGCGCTTCCGCACTCTTTTGCTCTTATTCTCTCTCTCTCTCTCTTCTTTCTCACCTTTCCGCTCTAGCGCCACGCGAGCTTCGTAAATTCTACGGAGAATTTCGTACAATTGGCTTTTAGAGCGGCGTAAATCTCGTGTGCGACTCGCAAGCCCTCCGATCACTGGTATACACTGTTCCACGTTGACTGAGTTCTTCCTCGTTCAAGCTGTGTGTCGGAGCGTTCGTACACCGATAGACTCATGCTGGGTATCTTTTAAATCGTACGGAATTGCCGCGAGAACTCGAACGACCTTTCTGCGAATGATTCGTATGTAACGCATACTACGGAAACTTACTCGTATGCGACGATTAATTTTAGAATTTTATAAAAAAACGCAGATATGATAAGTTTGACTGACGAGCTTTTGCTAATTACTTACAAAACGTTGCATGCTATACTAGGAAAAAAATTATACTCTTTAAAGTGGTGTAGTAACGGAGTAAACTTGGCTACAGCGTTTTTTGAAATATCTCATTCCGTAAAGCTGTTTACAAGAAGAATTATGATAATGTTACGATGCATAATTCAGAAATTTAAGCGAAAAGAACAAGCAACGTCGCTTTCTTCATTTTGCAAATGTTTCAAGCTAATGCTCGTTGAAAAAAAACGAAAAAAAAAAAGAAAAAAAACATTGAAGCTGCATGCACACAAAAGCTACTACTTTGGACTTAAGACTGGCAAAGAGACGCGAGGGAAAAAGGTTTGTTAAAAGCCCCGCGCGTGGCACAAAAACCTAGAAAAGGAGGGAACAAACGCTCATGGCGGACTCCTAGAATTTTAATCTATTATCTTCTGGTCTGCAGCAGTGCCGCACTGGCTCTGTGCCGCCGCTGCACCGGTCCTCCAACTTCCCTTTGTCTACTAATTCAAACGGCATTCGCTGCGTGAGCTCTCATTTCTTTCTCTCTCTTTCTCTCTCCTTCTCTCTCCTTCGCTCTCCATCTCTCTCGCTCTGGCTGCTCTCGTTCTCTCTAAATGTCCGCGAGCTCGGCTATAAAAAAAAAAAAAAAACGTCCGGTTGACGTCGCACGCGCGTGCCATATTTTTTGTTCTTTCGCTGCCCTATGTATGTACTCCTACTCTTTCTCTCTCATAAAGCGAACTTCATTACGGACTCGCAAATTAAAGGGTCTTTAGCCCTTAGCTTCGGGGAAGTTGACGTGCGACAGCTGTCAAAGGAAAGTACTCGTCAACTACAGTTTGCCGAATTGCTACGTGGAAAATTTTCTTCTCACGGCTCTTTCCGTGAGCATACATTAAACTAATTACACAACGTTCACCTTATGTTTCACATTATTACAGTACAATTTGTTCGATTTTTTTTTTGCAAAAAAATTTCAATTCCTATACGTCCAAGTTTATTACAATACTCGATCGAATGAAAAAACAAAAAAAGAAAGAGACAGCCAGAGAGTAGTTCGTATAGACAGAAGCTGGTCGCCAATTTCCCGCGCGGCAAACATCCTTGGCTCTGTGCGCACAGTGTGACTTTAATATACGTCGCGGTCGGGACGTCGGCGTCGGTAGAGAGAGAGACGCGGTAAAAGGGCAAGTTTGCGATATACAGGCTATTACGAGGCGCGCGCTTTGCCAGCGACGTCGAACCGCGCTCGAGTTCTATACACACTATCGTCGTCGTCGTCGTCGGTGGCAGCGGCAGAGCGAGGTCTGATCAAATTGCCGGTCATTCGTCGAATCGGAAAAGTTCGGTAATCAGGAAAGTTTCGGGACTCGGCTCTGCGGCGCGCTACTCCCGAGCTCCGCAGTTCACCCTCTACCTCCCTCTTTCTCTTCCTCCTCTCGATCTGTAAGTAATGGCTCGATACACGGTAATGGCGCGAGAACGCGAACCTACTGCCGCGCTCTTTGTACCTATACAGCCGAGGATCTCTTTTCCCTTTGTTCTGGCTTCCACCAGCACCAGCAGCAGCAGCAGCAGCAGCAGCAGACGCAGGAGGATAGAATAGTAAGGAGATATCGCGGAGCGTTACGCCTTTCCTTTTTTCGGGCTCTGTTGCACGCTCGAGGTAAGCCCGCGCTCGCCGTGCACATAGGGGGAAAGCGCGTTAGCCTAGAAGTGGAGATTTTCACTTGACCGTTTCATGCAGATATTCCAGTTTTCGAGAGCCAGGGGACAGAGAGTTGTACTTTATTCACCAGCAGCCATCGTACCGCTAAACTTTTATCGATGCTTGCGAGCGTAGCGTAATTTTCCTTTATCACAGCGGCCAACTTTTCGATCTCTCTCTCAAGCTGCTGCTGCTGTTTCTAAAAGTTGGGGTTTAGCTGATGCAATCGAATATCACTGCAGAGATGCAAAGTCGACTCCAGGACTTTTTATTATACAAATGAGAGTGTACGTGTATTTTCAAATCGATGGAAAAACATTGAACGCATTAGCGGGCGAGTGATCGATAACTTCCTTGCTCGAAATCTTATATAGATATAGGAATGGGTCTCGCGCTTGCGATTTCCCCGGCTCTACTCGAATAATTCTTATCTCGCGCTCGTAATTTTTTAGCCGAGCGCCTTAACTATGGCCCTTCTCCACCGGCTTAAGAATTGTAGAGCCGAGCCAACTGCCGGTGCATTTTTCTTCTCGCGCCTCTCGAAAACGACTTCGGGACTCGGGAATTTACCGTCCGATAAGGTGGAATAGCGGGGCCGGCCCGAGTTTCCGCTCGATGTGACTAATTAACGAAGCGTCAAACGAATCGCAAAGAACGACCGCGAGCTAGAGCTACTGCAGCTTTATGTACACTTATATGTATATATAAAATGGATCCGATAAAATTAATTTCGGATATAACTTTTTCTCGTCGTCGGCGGCGACGCGCGAGCTCCTCCCCGAGTTATCATTGACGACGACCTCGCGAGGAGGTGATTCTTTTTCTCTCGTTCTCTGCGCTAAAGAAAAGAAAACCCTCGAGGAGAGAGAGAGAGAAAGTGGAGATAAAAAATAAATGCGATGGGGAGAGGCTTGGAGAAGTCGAGGAATTCCTTATAAACCTAATCCTAGGAGAAGTTTTCTTCTTCCCTCCTCTGCACTTCTCTGCTCTCTCCTCTGCGCTCTCCTTTCTTTTCCGCAGTTCTTTCACGCACGGTTAAACTCGGCCCCCGGGGCGTCTGCGCCCAAGTTAACTTTAATCAAATATCAAACAGATACACACAGATACACACACGTACAGGAACACGCGGCGGAGGTGGGCTGTATGTATGTATGTAGTATATAAGAGCTGCGCCTCCTTTTTTTCTCTCTCGGTTCTCTGCGGCAGCCGCGCGATTTCACGCAGACGCGCCGGGATGATGGCAGCTCGCACGAGCGCGAGGCAACAGTTTAGTTTCGAGGGTCACTGCACTCGAGCAATTTTCCGGGCTCCCCTTGCGCCCCCTACGCAGTTTTTCCTCCTTCTCAGCATAGAGAGAGAGAGAGAGTGAGAGAGAGAGAGAGAGAAGGAAAGGAAGAAGCCGCGGGCGATCTTCTTACTCCCCCTGCTTGCTGCTCCCTTTCTCCTCGTTCCGCGACGACCCCCGGCTGCGTGCCCGGCTGCTTGGCTTTCGGTGCTGCAGGAAAAGCCTCGTCGCTCCCTAGTCCCTCTTTCTCGTCTGCTCTGCCGTCCGCCGTTGTCCCCCTCTTGTGCTCATTCTCCTGCTGACTCTCTCCGGGGAGGACGCGATAGAAGGAGGAGTATTACCGATAATTTTGCTCTTTGCGCTTGTCGCCCTTGATAAACTCTCGGCGCGGCGGAGGAGCCCCGCGAGCTCCGACTCTCCAGCCTTTTATTTTTCTTATCCGCGGGGATGCTTGCGCCGAGAGCTTTTCTTTAAATCTCGCCCGCGAGGTGGTCGTCGTCTCGTGCAGGAGAGTCAGAGAGAGAAAGAGATCGAGTTTTGGAAACTGATTCGCTGCGTCTATGGACTAACTTTTCCCGCTGGCTTCTCCTTTATCGCGGGCTATATATATAGAGTTTATCTGAAGGTCCGACTTGATATATAATAGCACGCGGGAGACTGACTAGATTTTTCTCAAACTTTACGCGCAGTCTACAACTTTTCAACGGACCAAGCACATTGTTGATATCTCTGCCTATCGGAGATACTCATTGCCAATACCCATTCCTCTGCTAGTACCTCGACAGAAAACTTAAGACTCGACCTATCATTTATGAAATATGCAGGATATATCATTCTATTCGAGTTATTAGGAATTTAATAATTTTATTTAATACTAAAAACGTAAAGGCAAAATTACCGCGGATTATAAGCCAACAAATGTGCGTCACGGTACATGGTAAGAATAATCCCCCGTTAACCGATCCAAGCCACTCGCACTCGTTCCCTTAATCATCGCAATTAGCGAGATTCACTTCAAGGGATAAGTACTGTATATATATATCTGAGAGGCGTATCGGCATAATGGTTCGAGTCGGCAGTCGTTGAATGCCGAAAACCCAACAACATACACTCGGTCTCGTATAGAAAAGCCCCCCTCCCTCATTATCATCTGCAACTCGATTTGGTCGCTCGCTCTGCCTCCTTCTATACTTCTCTCTCTCTCTCCCCCCCGAGAAAGATTCAATTCGTCCGCATTTAACCGAGTGACTTTCCGGCGATTTCTTGCTGTTTCGCGTGCGAGCAAGATGAAAAGACCCAAATTCGATTAGGATCTTAGCAGGAAGGAGAACGAGACGCAGCTATAGAGAGCGACAGTAGCAAGGGTCGCTCACTCACTCTCTCTCTCTCTCTCCCCCCGCATTCGCGCGCGACTCCTCCGCGATCGGAGTCTCGCTTACGCCTCGGTCCATAAGTGGATTAAAGCTCTCCCTCCCCCTACGTGTATATACACGCGACGAAGCAAGCGTTTGATCTGCGAAATGGGACGAGGAGAGAAAGAAGCTCTCGGCTGCATGTGTATACACGTACAGAGAGAGAGGGAGAGGCGGGGATCGAGCGTAGCGAGTATATACATGTATATATATGTACGAGTTCCCCGAGCGTTTTCGACAGCGAGAGAAGCGATCGCCCCGACGAGATTACGTCGTTCGTCGTCGCAGCTCGTGACGGATCCACGCTACAGGCCTAAACTTTCCTCTTCCTTCGTCGTCTTCGCCTCCTTTTCACTGCGTTTGCGCGTCTCTCTGTATGCATTCGCTTCTTCTTCCGCGCCCGGCCGTTTGATCTCGTTTCGAGATATCGCGCAGCACTCGCTCGCCCGTTTTGTCGTGCGCGCATTCGGCGCTACCGCTTCACTCTCTCTCTCTCTCTCAGTCGAGGAGAAAGAAAAAGAAGCCGAGAATATGCAGTAGCTGTGCGCCGCCGTGCCGATGAAAGGAAATGAGCGAGGTTTCGAGGAGAAATAGGTGGGGTACATCGGGGATTACGGGACCGTATATGCAGCAGGACAATTGTGGATCGTTGCTGCGACAGATTTTGACGTCGATAACGCGGACAATGGAAAATTAAGTGAGCTTTTCGGATAATTGAGTCGAGAGCTCTATTGTACATCGCTGAATATAATAGTGTTTTCTTGTTGTGTGCGCGCATGTGCATAACTCGAGATCGTTCAAACGATGATACAACTAATGATGGATAAGCTGCGAATTCGAATGAAAGAAGCGCGCAGCCAGTGCCCTGATACACTTCTTAGAAAAAAAAATGTCTATGTAAATGAAAGCGTTCTGTGCACAGAGGGGAATGGTACAGTTCGGTGCACAAGATTGCAAAGGCAGAAGAAGTTCATTTACAAAAAGAGACAAGCAGAACAAGAGAAAGAAGGAGCGCAGGCTAATTATATTCCGGTTTCTAGTAACAATTTGTGCTTCTCGAAAAAGAGGAAGCTAAAAGGAAAATCGGGGAGGGCCCGAGAGAAAGAGAGAGAGAGGAGAAGGGTCCGTTCGTCGAACATAAACAAAAAATAAGGCGCCGACCCGGACTGTATACGCGAGATCAAAGTGCTGGAAAAAAATAAAATGAAATGTAAAGCAAAAGAGAGGGAACAAGGAAGATCCATGGAGAAAGAGAAAGAGATACGCACTGCGCAGCAGAGAGAAAGTGCAGACTTACCTGCAGAGCGGCAAAAGTGAGAAGAAGATCGGTTCGTCCGATTTGCCCCGGCGCATTTGTATTTGCGCCGCATATTAGGAATCGTCGTCCTCCGTCGTCGTCCTCGTCGTCGTCCGACTTCCTGGGCCACGCGCATCTCTCCAAAAGTCCCCTGACCTGGAATAAGATGAAAGAGCTCAGATATATATATGGAACGTCGGTGGAAGAGGAGGAAGAGAAGCTTCTCCTCTCCGCTGCTTCTGCTCCGAATTTTTCTTCTTCCTCGTGAATAACACACGTCGCGCATGCTTCCGATCTCTTTTTCTATATACTCGGAAAACTCGAGAGAGCCTGCGGCAATAAAGCCGCTTATTCCTCCAATATCCTTACATTTTTGTCTCGTGCACTTATTAATTTCGAATATGTCGAGATAAGCCAGCTTTGTTTTCGTGAAAATAAACCTTTCTCATCCGCGAAAACAAAAATTTTTGTTCTTCCAAATAATTCTCGCGTTACGCCGTATTTTTATGACACTTGTTATCCGTTAGGCAAAGAGATACACGGCAACGTGTTTACACGGAAATTGAGAGCGCCCCTGACGAGACGCGGTGGTGTGCGTGTTTCGCGCTCAGGAAAAAGAAATCGCTTCCCGTCCTATCCGCGCCCGAGCGAACCGTATTCCCTCTATCATTCGTCCCTGTTTTTCTTCCTCGCTTCTCTGTCCCTCGAAGAGAGTAGAATGAAACTCTCGTTCGCTCTCTCTCTCTCTCTCTGTATTTTTTCTCCGGTGCGCAGTTCGCGCAAACCCTAAACCAACGAAAGGAAGCCCTCCAGGATCGTAAGCTCGCGCGCGCGCCATCGCCGTATGCTCGCGTAGTCTTATATATACCCCGACGTCGAGCCCCAACGAAATTATTCGCACCTTTGCCTTCTTGCGCTACTCTCCCTCGAGTCCTCGGGGCTATTGTCGTACTCTCGCCTTCCGCGCCTTTCTTTTTTCGGCCTCGACCGTATAACAATGTGCTTTCGCTGTAAAAATATATATATTGCTTTTGTATGTAATGGTTGAAATTGATGCCAGATTAAAAAAAGGAAATCTTGATGGTGCTCTATTCCAAATGCAGTTGCGCGGAGTAATTCGATCGCTCACGCATCAAACATTCAAGTTGTATATATACGCGGCGTTACAATGATATCGCGATGAATCTATAGAGATAGCGATCTATAAGTGGAGGGGGTTCGAGAAACTGCGCGGCAAGCTATAAGGCAGCTACGAAGACTAATATCGTGTAATTACGTGGGCAGGCAGTCGGGCAGCGATTTGCGCGAGAGGAACAAAGAATTAGGTTGACAATATTCAAGAGCGAGAGAGGCTCGACTCTCGACAGCTCTCTCGCAAGTGAGAATTTATAACGCCGCGTAATCTGGTCGAATATCGTTCTCGCCATGCGCACAGCTCTACAAAGCTCGCACACGGTCGAGCACTCGACAAACGTATAATTGACTTTATTGAATCGTATAAATAATGGCATTAGCCGCCGAGACAATGGCGGCCTTCATCTCATTAGGATCGATATAAGTCATTGTTTTGACAGTTTAATCACAGTTTTTCCTCCTCGCTATACGTAGAACTACTCGCAGCCTCATCCGGTACACGAGTGGAGAGACATAAATGAATGCTATGAGGCACTCTGGCGGTATGCGGGCCTCTCTCCTTCCCTCCATGTTCTCTCTCGCTCTCTCTTACTCGGTGGTGATAACTATTAAACGGAGGGGGTTAGCGAGATGAGGCGGCGCAAGGAAGCGATCGCATTACTAGCCTTCGCACTTTGCCAGCATCGCGACCTACGATTCCCGCGCCAACCAGTCAGCCAGCAGCCCGAGGGGCAATCTAAACTTGCTTGTGTACACACGCGTCAGCTGTGGCTGTGTCTCTACGGCCTAGCTAGTGCGTGTGTATCTGTGTGTGTATACACGATATCGGGAAACGAACGGAACTCGAGGCAAAATATACGTAATCCGCGTGTATATATATAAGGGAAGATGAAATGAGATCGGCGCGGTAGCAAAGCCGCTCTACTTTGGTCGGCCCTCGTCGCCGCTCATCCTGTACTTCGTCGAACTCCAATAATAACAAACATCGCAGACTCTGCGCCATCCCTATTGCCGCCGCTGCTGCACCTCTCATTCGCAACACACTCGGGCTAATCAAGCCCAGCACTGATACACGCCAGTTATTACTATTGCATTATCGCCTTCTCTCGTCCAATTCTCCGCACGACGCATTATGCCTTATAGCGGTATATATTTGTTGAGTAATATGGTAATTATGTGGCTGTTTGTTCGTCTGATTAGCGTCCGCTCTTGTACAATTGTTCAAATGGATCATCCGTAATGTGCGTTCGATCAACTTATTCGTCGATTGAACAGCACCATTTTTTTTTATTATTACAGCTCCTTGAAACATTCGACCAACAGGTTTGTACATGCAGCAAGCAGCGCTGCACTCATTTCCAAATAATATACCTGCAGCCGAGTTTACAAATAAGCTCACTTCATCATAGGACTGCATGAATTATTCAGCCGTATTGTGGAATTTACGAGGATAGACGTAAGAGGCGAGCTGTGAATAGTATATTCTCAAAAGAAATTCCCGGGGTCTGGAGCGAAGCTGGCTGCGCGCACTATATAGGCTACACTCGGAGGAGCGGCGACGGCGGCGACGGCGACACACCCGTATAATCCTCCCCGCAGCGGTCCTAATATTTTCGAGCGGCTCGGCGGCAGCCATCCTCAAATATTCACTGCCAGCCGTGAATGTCCTCTGTCTATAAATAATGTAGCTACTCTCTTCTTGACAAAAAAAAAGACCGGTGGTGGGGCGCGAACGACGAAGAAGAGCGAGCCGAAGAGGTGGAGAGGAAAAAAAAGCGAGGGAAATCTCCCCTTTAGCTCCCCTATTCAGCAGCGCACCTCAATTCTACCTTGCGCAGCGTGAAAATGCCCTTACTTACGTTATATAGCCCTTCTCTATATATATATATATGTGTGTGTGTGTGTGTGTGTGTGTATAGTTTGCCAGGTAGAGGCTGAATGAGGCGAGGCGTTGCATCGGGGATTTTGGTCAGCGCAGCTGGGCCTGTATACATATATATATCTAGATTTTTCCTCGCCGTCGTCGTTGTCGTCGTTGTCGTCGTCGTCGTATAGTCGTAGTCGCGCCATCCTGAAAAGCGTCTATTCACGCAACACCTTGTAATCTCAGCCCCTCCTCTCTTTTTCGTCTCTCTCTCTCTCTCTCTTGCGCCTCTATACTCTCTATACGCAGTCCCCCTTGGAAACCGATACGTACTTTTTCGACAGCAGCCAGAAATGAACCGACGGCGCGCCCTCTTGGGATGACACAAAGCCGCCTGCTGCGTCCCATCTATGTGCATGTATGTAGTATGAGTCTGTGTGTGTATGTCCGCTCTTCCTCTCTCTTAAACGGATTCTTCCGGTCGACCTGTCTGCGACGGCCAGAAGCGCAGAACCTATAGGAAATGCCAAATTTTCGATCTCGTCTTTTTTCAGTGAAAAGGAGAGAGGGAGAGAGAGCTGACGCCCCTCTGTGAGAATGTGGGCTCTAACGAATCAGGCGCGCAACGGGGACGATGCGGTTTTCCTCGTGTAAAACGTTTTTCTATTGTCGAGCTACACGAGCTCCAACGTCGAATGTAAGAATCCGATGCAGCCTGCCGTGAATTTATACTATTTTAGTCGCTCGTAATTTTGGGGTTGATGAGTCCTGATAAAATTTTTGTTTCAACAGCTTCCGTGTGTAAAAAGAAGTTCGCTATACATTCACGAATGAAAAAAAAGTTTTTTTGGACTAATATTCACTTTACGATATTACTCAAAACTCATCTCTATTTATAATATGTACATAGTTGCGTGCACAACGGGATTTCCAATACGAAAATCGATATCAATCACATTTGCGTCGTCGTAGTGTAAAGAGAAAAAGAGCTGGCATGACAATCGCAATAATTGCTGCTCTCATTAATTCTTATTTACAATGGCGAAGGCGCAACAACTCGCCGAGATGAATTCGTTATCGAGTCGCCGGTGAGCAGCTTTAAAGGCCGCGTGCACGCCGGCACAGCCGAGAGCAGAGAGTACAGAGAGAGCACGATTGCTTCAATTTCTCGCATCGGCCCCGTATAACGATTAAGATTTCCCGGGGCTGAACTCTTCATTACCGCTCGTCTCTCTAGGCGCTGTTGCTGTTACTGCTGTTGCTCGATATATACAGAGAGAGAGAGAGAGAGAGAGAGAGAGAGGGAGACTGCAGAGGATCTCGCGGCAATCGTTATCGAGCGGAAGTCGTGGACACGCTCCGCAGTCACATTCGAAATATCGGGGAGGCGCAATCAACGAGGCTGCCATGGCACGAACTCTGACTATATGTACACAACAGAGACACACACACATACTCACACGCATACACACACATGCACAAGCGAGAGGGAGAGAAAGTGCCAGCGGGCTCGATCGGTTGCTACACCAAAGAGAGAGAGAGAGAGAGACGGACGCCGTTTGTATTTACGGCCTCTTAAAACGAACGCATTCAGCGGTGCGCGCATGATTATTCCCTGCACTCTGCAGCAGCCAGAGACGAAATCAATGCGGCAACTGGATTACCGCGAGTGGAGAGCAGCAGCAGCAGCGCGACCCAAGCGCATCCACACTGTAATAACCGGCCGGCGCACACCTTGCGCGCACCTCCGGCAGGTCCTTTTCTCTTCTCTCCTCGCTGCAGATTCGTTCCTTCTTACAATCGGCCGTCTTTTCCTTTCACTATACGGGATCCAGTCGCTTCTTTATTCTCCCGAGGCCGCCTCCAAATGTCCAAGTCGAAGAGGTTCGAGGAGGCTTTTGAGAGCGAGCGAGCGAGCGGCTCCGATGCAAATTTTCACCGCTCAAAGAGATGTGTTGTGTATAAGGATTTCTGGTCTTTCTCGCGCTTCTTCTCGCTCGTCGTCGTCCTCGTCGTCGTGCTTAAAAAGCGACGCTAAATTGATTATTTTTTTAAAAAGACGAGGATCCTTCGTGCAGCTTCAAAGGCAGGCGCTTTTTCATGTTTGCTTTAATCAATTCTGTATAGACTGACTCGCTCTACGAGAAAATATGCTCGACAACTATTTGTTAAATTTTAAAATTTAAATTGAATATTGTACGTGAACGTATACATTTACATGTTGAGATTCATCTTTGTTATTTTAGTTATATACACATACAGAGTATTGGTTGTATAAATTCTCAATTCACTGTTAAGCTCGAGCAAAGTATATATGGTAATTAAAGCTCATAAAATTTGCATCCAAAGTCGCGTTCGTTTTTCTAAAATATTATACAGCGTCTACAAATAACACCGGCAAAGAAATTAGAAGCGTGGCGCTATATATTCGCCAAACTGCGCAGTGCATGCATATGGGGAGAAAAAAAAGAATCCATTAGAGCTGAGGAATGTGCGCAGCGCGCGTCGCCATAAACATATCAAAATTTAAATTATGCCCCGAAAATTAATAATTCGCTCCCTCGCCTATCTCCGGCATCGTCTTTTTCATCTTCTGCTGCTGCTGCTGCTCACGGCCTCTTCTCTCTCTCTCTCTCTCTCTCTCTCTCTCTCTCTCTCTCTGTCTCGCACCTGGCCCGAGATATAGCGCGCTCTATTTTCTCCTCCTCCTCTCTTGCCTGCTCGCCGCGCATCCTTTGTGCCTCCTCCTTCCCCACCCAGTCCCCCCCTCTCCATCTCCTTAGCATTTTACAATACTCGCCCTAACTATATTATTCGCCGCGGAGTAAGAGCCCGGAGAATGCTCTTCATTACTTGGCAGAAAGGCTTGAAACCTTCATTACGAGGATTAATAGTTCAAGAAGCTACCCGAGGCGCGCCTGGAACGCCGCCGCCGCCATCGCCGCCGCCATCGCCGCCGCCTCCGCATCGCAAGCCTCGGCTGCGCGCAACCGGGCCACCTCCCCCCCTTACTACCTCCTCGCCTCCTACTCGATCTCGCCAGCAGGAGGCATTGATTGGAACTCGGCGCTACGACGATTCTCGGCTTTTTTGCTCCGAGAGACCGAGGTGTGAAGAAAAAGCAGCAGCAGCAGCACCGAGTGAATTAACGACTCCTGTAATTTCGTTGTAAGGGACACTCTCTCCCTCTCTCTGCTTATATTAAGTGGGAGCTGCGGCGCGGCGATTCTCGCTCGGCAAACTTGTTTGGCTAATCGCCGACCATATGCTCCGATAATTAACATCCTGCGAGCACGCGCGAGTATCTCTGCACCTCCGAGCTCCCGGCGGCGCTTCGGCAGATGCGGCTTGCCGCCTGCTTTAAAGGCACTGATGCACAGAGCCGGCTTAATTGCTCGGTTTTTCGCGCTCGCGGGAGTGTTGCTGCTGCTGCTGTTGCTGCTGCTGCTGCAGTTTGCATATCGAGACCGATGATTTTCTCTCCCGTATATAATTATACGGTATATATAGGGAAACGAGTGGCGCTAATCAGTACGTGATTTGTCCGAGATCGAGGATTTTTCCGTGTTAATCGCGCGTCATTTTCCACTCCTCTGCACACGCGGCGCCATACCCTTATATATAAATACATATATATGCGATAATAAATTTTTAATGTTTGCTGCGACAACTCGCATTTACCTTATCGGATGCCGCGCGACTTCATTAAGGCTTTTAAGAGCTACCCGACGACGCGTCGATCACGAATTAATGCATCGCCTTATCGTGAAGGTACATATACTTGCGCAACTCGCGTACGTATACAGCAGCGTATAAAGCGAGCTGGCAGGTACGTGAGCGCACGGCCGCGTAGAAATTAAAAGGTGACAAGTGTTTCGTCGGAGTCCGCCCTCACAAAGATCGAAATTTATTTGAACTGCTGTAGGGGAGGGCGATAAGAGCGTTCGGAAAAGCTCGGTTCCGCAGCAGCTGCGATCGCGAGCGCACAGCCCCGGCATTGAGAATCGAAACGTCCAATTAGAGGAATGCGGGACGACGTTCGCTACGTCGCGGAATAATGGCGTAGGAGTTCTGCCTTCCTTCCTCTCCTCTCTCGGCGCCTCTATTTACATACTGCATTTATATTCATATCGAGGCCATTACCGCGGACGACTCGGTGCGCTCTCCTCGAGCTCCTTCCCTCCGCACTCTCGTTTTTCGACCTTATCGAGAGAAGCATCGCGCGGAGGCGGATCTACGAGGAAGGCTTTTTCTGCAGGCTTGTGTATACGTATACGTGGAGGCACGGCGAGGAGAGCCGAGAGCGACAAATATCTCGTGCAGTAATATCGAGGAGAGCGTCGACGAGTCTCCGAGAGCTCGGCAAGGCCTTTGAAAAGAGGGGCCGGAAATCGATCGCAGACTGCGCGCCGATGTTTGCTTTTGCTTTCGGAAATATCTGTAGGTAGTCGGTGACGGCAATCGGAAGAGCCAAATACCTACCGACGATTTTCCTCTCGACGCGTACACCAAACGTTTTATATATAAGTGTCGCGTTTCGTGTAATTAGTTTTTGCCAGTCGGCTATTGCTCAAGAGACGGTTGGAAGATACGGGAATCGGCACAAATAACTGGGATAAGCAGCTGTTTTACTATTTTTGGCATTAATGCCTTTAAATATATATGTCATAATTTTACGATACGTTGAGTAATGCTAAATTAAATTTACAATTTTAATTTCGCTAACATTATTTGTACAACAACTCGCGTTACATTACTGCCGTACTCTTGCATTTTTCATGCATCTGAAATTCAATGTGACGTATAAGGAAGAGATTGTAAATTTCAAAAATGCCAAAATTCGCCTGGTATTTTCTCAACAACTATATTCGGCGTCTGCCTCGTTGCGAGGTATACGTGTCGTCGTCCCCGGTATTTGAGAGACACTGTCGTGTAAGAACGATGTCGGGGAGACGCGTAAAATGCACAGTGAGAGAGAGGGAGAGAGAGGGAGACGGGAGACGAGTGAATCGAAAGGTAAAGGGCGGACCCTTCGCTTCACAGAGAGAAACCTTGTTAGGGAATTATTTGCCGAAACGCCATCGGGGCTGATCCGTTTGCGAGTTGACGTTTCTCCGCGTGACCGTCGAGCGCAGGAATCGGATCTATCTCTCTCTCTCTCACTCTATCCCCTTCTCTTATTTCCATCGAACGAAAATTCGTCGTTTGCGCTTCTCTCGTTTTACCTTTATTCTCTCGAGTTCACTCTCACTGTCTCACTCGCTCTTCTGTCGTCGTCGGGGTGTTGCGGTCGCGTCATTAAAATACAAAGGCAATTTTTAGCGCAGCTCTTTTCCTCTTCCTCCTCCTCGATTCCCCCCTCCCCCCTGGCAATCCCAGATCTCATTACTAATGCTCGCTCTCTCAATTATGCGCTCCTGCACCACTGCTGCTGCCCTTTTAAATAGTTATTAGGGCGCTTTCCAATGCCGCGCCGCGGCGTTACGTTACACAAGCTAATTATGTGCGCTCGGCAACGAGTTCACGTTTTTTTTTATTGGCTCTCATTAAAGATCCGCTTTGTCCAAGACAAATACTGGGGAAATTAAAGTTCGAGGGCAAAAGTACTTTATACACGTCTAACCAGTATATATATATATATATATTCTGGAGTCTTTTATTGGCAGAGAGATTTTCCCTGCTCTCGGAAATTCAAATCAGCGATAGAACGAAAGATGTATCACTAATTATATTTAATGGAAAATATTCCAGACGATAATCGACCTACATTCCAAGCGGTCAATTTGAATATTTCCAATGTAAACATATATCCGTGTTTTCCGTCTCCCTCGCAATTTCTCGGTATCCGCGAGCTTCTATATCGGCAAGTTTATAAGCTTGGCCAAGCAGCAGCGTCACTTAGCTGGAACAAGCGAGGCTGCTGCAGCGCTCTAGCTCTACGATCTACGAGTCTCGGCCGCTCGGGCGGACAAAGGGACTTGTTGTGCTGCTCTCTCTCTCTCTCTCTCTCTCTCTCTCCGCTGCTGATGCAGACACACAGAGAGCCAGTGTGTGCATGTGTAACGGCCGTCGCAAATGCAGTGTTGAACCAGCGCGGAATGTTCTTATTGCGCGCTCGGCCGATGATGACGACTACCACTTTGGTCCACACAAGTTCGACCGCGATGAAGCGATTCCTCTCATCTTACGCGATCTTAGCTGCTGCATGCGTTATAGAACCTTTTCATTCGGCTATTATTCATTTTCTAACAGAATCTGCTTCGACCTAAATTATACTTTATTAATACATCGATCCTTGTATATATATTTAAATGCTCATACAGCTTCAACGGAAAAGTGTAAATAAATACAAGATAAATGTTTTGAGCATCGAGCGTCCCGAAAGAAATGACTCATACCACCAGAATTCTCTTTGAGAAAAGCCAAAAGGAAAAAGCATCGAGTCAGGTAGTACGAGGAAAAAAGTTTCGCGTTATTAATGATATCCGAGGCGGCCCACCTCCTCGCGCGGCGACATTAATACTCGGCGGTCGCGCCCATAGCGGAGTTGTAAGGAAAAAAGCTGCAGCCGAGACTCGCACAGGGGAACTGGAAGAGAGTCCAGGTGGCATTGGCGGCGACGGCAGCAGCAGCAGCAGCAGCTAGATAAAGCAATCCGATGCTCGTGGATCGACGATATCGCGGCCACGATCGCGTGTATCACTGTCAGCGATCGTGACTCGTTTTCCTACGGTTAACGACCCCCTCGTTCCTTCTTTCTCTCTCTCTCTATCTTGCTCTGTATGTATGTGTGTGTGTGTGTGTATACATTACGACAACGGCGCGACCACGTGAATGTGTGCGCGCATGAGCGTCTGTGACCCAATACCGAATCTGGCTAACGAATTCACGTTCGCGTTTATATTTACGAGTAGAGAAAGAGAAAGAGAGAGAGAGAGAGAGAGAGAGAGAGTCTGGTTGTGCGCAGCCCAACTAAATGTATTATACGACCGATCACCTATCAGACCTCTCTTGACATTCATTGCTCATCGCCGGAGCCACACACACACTACAAATGTCTGCGCAGCTCAACCTTTTCCTTCTTCCTGATCTCTATTTCAATTTTGAGTTACGCTCGCTTTGTTTTCCTCGCTTGTAGCTACAGCTGGGGCTTGAATGAGGAAAGCCTGCGCAAATGATAAGAGCGGCCTTATGCAAGATGATGCATAAATGCGCATGAATTACCGGTGAATGCCGAGGGGCCCAAACGCCATGTGTGCGGAGCGTATAGTAAAGGCACACAATGTCTCTTTACATTCTTTCTTGGCGTCCTCGCTTAACCGCCACGCTGGTATAAATTATTCACAAATTAATCGTCACCATCAGCTGTAAACACTCGTATAGGTCATAAACGTACTATACTTACAAAAATTTGAGACAATCTCTCAGCTCCATTCCCCAATTAATATTGCGCTCGATGCAGGAAAAACATGCGGATATATAGTTTGCGGATGGCTATAGAGTAATATATATATATATAGAGAGAAGAAAGCGGCTAATCGAGTACACGATAGAACGCGGAAACTTCCCTCCCGCTTTCCATCATCGGCATGAAAGATTCAGCGAGTGTCTCGTCGCGCATCCCTACGCTCGTCGGCAACGCGAGTCGAGAGTCGCTCTTCTCTCTCTCTTGCGCGTCGAATCGATCCTCTCGCCAGACTTCAAAGTCGCCTGTTGCCGAGAGCTGCCGAGGAGAGGCCAAGAAACAGAGAGAGAGAGAGAGAGAGAGAGACACAGAGAGCAGCGTAGTATAAGGGCCAAGTGCGCGCAGCCGCCGCGGCGCGTCATAAGTAATGCAGGTCATAATTACCGACTCCATTCACTCGTCGCTCGCGCCCGCGCTTACGACGTCCCCGCGTCGCTCGTGCTCTTCTTCTTTAATTTAACGACTTTTTTTTTCTCTTTCTTCGCCGACTCTGCACCGTACAGCGTCGCAACAACGCGACGAGACTCACCTGTTCTTTTCTCGCGCAGACGCTCCTGAATAAAACACACGTGTAAATGCGGGGAAAGCTCGCGCGCACGAACACGCGAGCGCGTCTATGTACATGAGAAACGAGGGAACGGAGAAACGGTCGCGCGCGCTGAATATCAACGGGGCGAGAGAGAAAGAGATGAGAGCACAATATCTATTATGTCGGAGCGTCCATGTCCGCACGCGCAGCGCATGTCTATCCTCGTATTTACGTCGCGGCGGTCGCGACCGTTTGCCCGAGTCACGCAAGCGAGAATCTAAGCATTCGGTCGCTTGTATACAACTCTTTGGCGCTGCGTCCGCGTGCGAGAGCCTCGGCTCCGCACAACGCATCGACTCGTTGACCCTCTTCATTAATGGCTTGTGTGCACAGGGGCCGACGCCGCCGCGCGACTCTCTGAGAACCGATTCTTGATTTTACGCGAAATTCAGCCGCCGCGGCGTATTTAGTGCTTTATTATTTGCCGAGAAAACGTGTGAGAAGCGGCTTTGACTCGTGCTCTCTGCGTCCATTGTTGCGTGTTGGCTTTACTCATTATTCCTCGGCTACACAGGATATTTCTCTCCGCTGTCGTCGTCGGGCGTCCGCGTGGAAAGAAGAAGACGCTGCGGGCGACGTTTTCATTCGCACCTCGTATAGTCGTGGCAGACATTCCGCATACTTTAAACAGTCTATTAAATTTTTCCTTTTTCTCCTTTGCCTATATACACATGTATAAGATGCTTGCACTGCATAATTGGTTTGCAATAAAGATCAGAGAGAGAGAGAGAGAGAGATATTAATGAAGACGTTCAAGTCTCCACGCATGCAATAAGAGAAATTAATATTTTTCAATGCTTAATGCACGTGTACGAGTATAGTATGGATGCATAATCCAGACGCTGAAAGCATTGCAGGCTGTAGATAAATAAGTCGTACTTATAAAGCGATTTTAATGTTTGCACGAGTGGCCGGGCACTCGGCATAATTTATCCCCGCTGCGCCGCGCCGCTAAATAACAAATCTACTCGCGAATTTAAATACAGGATTTTCGCGACTCGCGCTGATTGCACGCTTTATCTCCCGCGCTTTGCAACTCCGCGGCCACAAAGATCGAGCAGCTCTTCCATCCCGCGGAGAAGCCTGTACGCGCGTGCGCGCATGCAGTAGAACCACTACACTCGCAACTCTACACTCTCTCTACGATCATTCAAATAACATCATAATAAATGCTAAATTGCAAATTAGTGCGGCAGTAAAAATCATCTCCTCTACCCGCGAGAAATTGCACGCATCATTTAAAAGCGAGAATTGCCTCGCGTGTGTTCGTGTGCAGTGCAGCCACGTCTCTCTCTTTCTCTCTCTGCTGCTGATTCCATTTCTTCCGCATCAGGAGAGGATATTATCGTTCTCTCTCACTCTCTCGGAGTGTGCGCGCGCGTGTGTGGAGCGGCAATCGCGAGCCGTTACTCGTTTAGTTGGCCGGGTAGAGAGCGATTGGAGCGATGATTCGCTGTGCCGCGCGGCGGCTCTCGGGATGCAAATCGCTGTAGCCGGAGGCTATATACGAGGCGAGATGACGAGGTGGACGGCGACAACGACTACGACGAGGAGGACGCTCGAAGTGTGCGCTCGAATTGGGCCGAGTTCGCGAATTCATGAAGCTGTGCCGCTCTCTTGGGTTTAAGTGAGCGAAACTTTGGGACCGGATCGAGAGCCGCATGCACTTGCTCCCGGCTTTCGCTGATCGTCGACTCGCCCAACTGCATGTTGCGGTTCTTGGACTCGAAAGTCCTCGTGTTCGCCCCGTCTTTAGAGGACGGTCTTTATACTCTTGCGATAACTCTTATTGGCGCTCAGACGTTTGATGGTTTTTCTTTTATTTGCAAAATAAAAAAGTTAAATCGAACAATTATACGAAATTTCTCCTTCCCAACTGCTTACCCGTTCGGCTACTCAGAATTCAACGTAGCGTGAAATCCTGCGGGAAAAAAAAAAGTTTAGCTGACGAAAAATACACGCCCGAAAAAATCCATTTCTCCTCTATATAAAGCGGTTCGGTCAACTTCCTAAGCAGCCCCAGCCCGTCGTATAAGTAGCATAAAGAGTAAAGGGTGAGTAGGCAGTAGGGGCCAGTCGTGTGCGAAAAAAAGCGATAAATTATTCTCGTTCCATTAGCCTGCGCGACGGCAGCAGCAGCAGCAGCGACGGCAACTCGCGAGATCGCTACCGTCAAGGGAGAAAGAGAGAAGCCATGCCGTCTCTCTCTCTCCTTCGTACGGCAGCGACGATAAGGCCAGATTGCAGCCGCGAGAACAGGTTTGATTGTGGTCAAACAGCGCGATGATATTCCAGATCGCATCTGTGTGTGTGCGCGCGCTCGCGCGAGGGGGGCCTCGTCGGCTCGCAGTGCCGTTTCCTCCTTCCATTCCGATCTCTCTCTCGCTCTCTCGTACCTCATTTTTTTTCCTCTCGAGCCGCCAGTATATACAACTGTGTCTGCAATGTAAGTGCGTGTGTTTACGATTGCGCGCGGGGAGAGATGTTGTCCGAGGCGAATCAATTATTCAGGCATAATTTTCATCTAATGCGACCGATAAGGGATTTAATCGAGAACCGCGGTGAGTGCGCGCTGCGGTGGTGCGTCCGATATGCAGCGGCAGTGCCGATCCCTGATAATCGCGAAACGGCTCATTACGCAAATGCACCGCGCGTTTATTCTCTACCTTCCTTTTTTTTCGTAATTATTCCTTATAGTCGTAGTGCGAGATATCTGCTGGATCGATCGACAATTAAGCCGACGCGGCTTTATCAAGATCGCCTCCGCGACAATCGCCGTCAGCACAAATTTCTCGGGGCATTTGAATTTATGCTTGAATTTGCCTTATTTGTCGTCGCTCGCGTCGCACAAAAAACCTAATTACCATTCATCGCTGGGAGAATGCGTATATTTTAAGCTCCGAGAACGGATCGCAAATGCGAGGGACGAGACGCGAAAAAGCCGTCAATTTCATAATTCTAAACAGGTATGAAAAGACACGGCCCTTCCCTCCTCTCGCTCGTTATCATTCAGTCGACTGGCATCCCTCCTCCCTCCTGCTTCCCCGACACTGGAGCTTTTCTCCCTCTCGGTATACACTGCAGCCGTGTGCTAAACGCGCCCGCGGCTTCGCTTCCTGCTCCGCGAATCTGTCGCATTAGCGAGTGTAAACAAAAGAGTCGTGGTAATTAAGCGACGCTATATGGTTGTGACGGGCCCCAGTAGCTGCTCAACAGAGAGACCGAGAGCGAGCGAGAAGCAAAGAGCCGTTCACTCCCTATAAGGGCGACCTGCATCCATTTTATTACCCGACGATCACGGTTCGGAATTAATCCTGCAGGCAAATCCGGGCGAGAGCTCGACGTTCCGCAACCTTACACCCCCCCCCTCTTTGTCTCTCTCGCTCGCATCTCTTGTTTGCTGTGGCGGCGGGCGCGATTTCGTCGTGTGAAAGACTCGTTCTCTCTCCTCGCTCACTCGCCGCGCCTATCCTCTCCTGCACCTAATGCAATCCCCTCTCGCAGCTCTTTTTTATTATAACGACCCGTCGAAGCGTCCCTCGCTCTTGCAAAATATGCCGCTTTGTTTATTTTGGACAATGAGGCAGTTATGCTCTTTCTGGTGCTCGTCAAATAAGTATTCCTGATTAAATGTATAACTTGATTGCCTTTGAAATGCGTTTTAGAGTAAAAAAAATTATCGAACTATAGATAAGCTAATTTAAATTTATTACGTTACAAAAGTAAACTTTTTTCTTCCTACTTGTTCGGAATATCGACATTCCGAGTATCTTATACTACAAAGATCCCCGAACTAAGAAGAGACTCGTGAATATAAGAACATAAATTATTTTGACAGCGATAATTATCGGTCACAAAACGGCCGATAAAAAGCCTTGCAGGCTCTCTCTCTCTCTCGAAAACTTTACACTTGCTCGGCATTCAAAACTCGAGTGTATACATATATGGGCGTGCAGGAGGAAGGAGCGGGGGAGGAGGGGCGACGACTATTCACCGAGAGGAATCGTATTTCTAGAAATGAGTTTTATCTAACGCCCGACGACGACGTACATACGCCCGTCTCGAGAATCTCGGAGGAGGCCTTTAAAAGAGAGATTCGAGCGAGAGGGTAGCGAGCGAGTCACGCGGTGGGAAAAACAGGCCTCTCCGAATGTAACGCACAAAACGATCTATCCTCTTATCGCGCTTTAACCGGCGTCGGAGCGAGCTCCGCTTTCTCTCTCGCTCTCTCTCTCTCTCTCACACAGTGCACACGCAGCGCCTCGTAAAAGTCTGGGCGTTATGATATTTACGAGGAGCAAAGTGCGTCGACGCGACGAAATTAAACGACTTTCTCTCTCCTCTCCGCTTTTACAGCAAGTACGACGCGTCGCCGCAGCCCGAATACCCGCCTATACGTATATATCTCTTCTTTTTCTCGCCGTTCGCAGCTCGCTCGAGAGAGTATTATATAGAGCCGCGTGACGACGACGACCACCGCCATATTTTCCCGCGGCCGCTCTTTTGAAGGGCATGAGCGCCGCGTGCAGTGCACATTTGCATTATTAAGGCGTCGACGGGTGGCGAGCTCGACGAGTCCGCGCGTGTGCAGTGGCGAATTCTTGGCCGTGCGCTCGCGAGCCTTATTTTTCGTGGCTGGTGTAAGGGTACGCGTACATGCGATACGCAGCAGCGGCGCCTTGCGCGAGCGAGCTCGGCTTGCGTGAGCCATTTAATTAAAAAAGGGAGCCGCGCGGCGACGCTCGCCGACTCGCTATGCCTAAGTGGCCTGCCCCTACTCTCTCTCTCTCTCTCTCTCTCTCTCTCTCTCGCTCTTTCTCCGGGCGAGAGCGAGCGAGAGTGGAGCTTTTATTGACCCTGTCGGGACGCCAGCCGGAATAATCTGAATTTTTCGAGGCTAAAGGACAGTGCGTATATGTGTGGCCCTGCTGCTGTTGCCGCTGCTGTTGGGGAATTTTTTTCAGACTAGCCACTGGAAACGCCGGCCCGCCACTTGCTTTTCAAAGCCAAATATGCGAGCTCTCTTTGTTCTTTCTATGTGCGAGCGCCTGACGGCGGATCCGTACCCAAAGTGTTGCTCTTGCCTGAACTATGCTATATTACGATTCCTGCCGACTGCGACCAGTCGCGGAGACTTGATGAATTCATAAAGTGCCGCCGCCGAATGAAAACCTAATTGCTGAGCTATTTTTTAAAGACCTGCTAGATAAATGCTTTATGGCTGAATGAAAAATGCATCGCTCTTATAAGGTCATTGTGAAACCTTGTTTTACGGTGAGAGAATTTTTAGCGTCAGTTTTTTTTTCTTTCTTTTTTTTTTAAAAACATTTCAAATATTTACAAGCCCTCTCGTTTTGCTCGTGAATATTAAATTTTGTACTTTCGCAATTATTCCGCACGGTTAAAATTCACCCGAACACTGACGTATCAATAATAAATTTCAGTCCAACAGCGTGTAATTAAAGGCACAAAATAATGAGTCGGAGAGTTCGTAAAACGCGAGGCCCTTCACTATACGTATACACCAAAATCAAAAGCCCCATCCCTACAAACCGTAAAACTCTCGTGGAAAGGAGAAAAAAAAAGTTGCTCGACATCGTTTCTTTCCACGACGACTAGAAGAGACGAAAAAATAAGCAGCAGCGGTGGCAGTGCACGAGAAGGAAATCACGAAACCGTCACGCTCGAATGACCGTCTTCGGGAGCCCCTAAAAAAAAAGCTGCCAGCTCTAAGGGCGGCCCACCGCCTAGTGGTATATATACGTGTATACATATAGTATATATAGGTAAGTCGTGGAGCGATTCTCGCGGCAGATACACACGCGGCGCGCGTTCACGCGAACCTTAAATAAGAAGATACCCGGGCGCGATAGAGACGAAAAGCTCTAGGTATATAGCTCTCGTAGCTGCGCGCCTCGCGATCCTCCTTACAACATAAAGTGTGTCATGCATAGGAAGCCATATATATAGCGGCAGCAGCAGCAGCCGGCAATAAAAATGCAAAATATATGACGCGGCAGTGAGTGAGAGAGAGAGAGAGAGCCGCACGCACAAGACACACACGCGCCCTCGTAAAGTTCGGCGGCCGAGGCTTTTCGGGTGCCGTGCGTGAGACTGATACCGTCGCACCGACGCGTGTGTATTTGTAAGCGGGCACGTGGTGGCCGCCAACCGGTGCGGACCCGAGCCAGCCCCCGATCCTATATATATACTCGTATATGTTCCATTGAGCCAAGACGCCCGGATTCATTATGGTAGGGAATTTGTCATTGGGCTTGACGTGTCTTTCGGGGGATATATTATATACGAATTGTATATGTACTATACGTGTTCTCGCTCTGATTCCGGACGAGACTCTAATTTTCATCCCATTTATTTCGTATATATTTATCGATTCGTGTTGCCATTCGTGTGGGCGTGCTGCCTCTGCTCGAGGGTCAATATTTACCGACTGCACATACACACAATGGCTCCGATCTCCCAATACAACACCCATTGTGTATTTCTGTATATTATATAGCTGCGTATAATTGATTAGTTTTTAAAGCGTATATACGCGATCATGATATTTCCGAGTCCGCATTTGTAAAATTCTCATTGTAACCTCGAAATACCCGCGCGTGCATAGTTGATGTTTCCTTTTTCTCTCCCTCCCAGATAATGAGAGTATACGTAGTACGAAGGTAGCACTTTGCCTATGTATAATGAATAGTTATTGCGCTGTATGCGATAGGTAATATCGAGGCTAAGCATTAGACCGGCTCACTGAACTTTCTTCCAGCAGCAGCAGTATTACTCATATTACAGTTATCCGCAGCACACATTGTACATCGCAGCATTCGATTTTGCCCGCGTTATGTATAAATAATATTGCGGTTTCGCCTCCGCCTAGGACTCGCGCGCGGCAGTCTTTTTTTTTCTTCCACGTGCACGGGATCACCGCAGAAAGTGAATTCACGAGCGAAACTTTTGCTCGACGCGCCGGTATTAGAAAACTTTACCCCCTCATTATATCCTCTTGCAAATATTTGTCGAATTAAGTGTAACGCACACACAGTTGAACATTTACATGGTCTATGTGAAAAAGAGAAAAACCGAGCACGAGCACGTCGCGCTACAAGATCGTCATTAATAAATGGGCCGTGTGTCCCTTGGCTTATGCATCTCGTCGTTCGCCCATCGAGAGATCAGCATCGCTCAGCACAAATACGAGGCACTTATGCCTGCAACCGATATGCCCTATCGTTTTTTTCCACACCCACTCGCACACATCGGACTCGTTTTCCTGACACTTTACAGCATACGGGCCCCTACATCCCTCGTCCTTCTACGTCCTACATAATCGTTATCTACACCGATTCCGACTCTTCTCCAGCTCTCTGTATCAATATTTCTCCATTTGTCGTTTTTGCCTCGGCCCAGCGGCTTTCCTCCCCATCCCCCCCCTCTATATTTGTTCGTTCGCCGGAGCCCTCACGGCTCACACACACACACACGTCCGCGCGTGCTGCACCGACACAAGGCGAAACCGCACACACGTACACAATAACACATGCACAGATTCGCGTACGGCCAGACAAAGTAATGCGCAGGGCTGGAAGCGCAGGGAGTATTGTATATACACGCGTGATAGGACGGTGCGTGCGCGAGGGCTGGCCGGACGAGCGTGTGTGCGAGCGATCGATGCGACGGCAAAGAGAGACAGAGATAGAGAGAGAGAGAGCGAGCGAGCGAGCGAGAGCAGAGGCTACGTATCGAACCAACAGTCGCGAATTTCGCCTACGAGACAGCCGACAGGTACGCAAATTACGAGCCGGCCGCCGCCGCGGCTACTGGCTGCCGTTGCCGGTGCTGCTGCGCACCTGATTGGTCGATGACCTCTTCCCTCTGCCCTCGTCCCTCCCCTCCATCCCCTCGTGACGAGCCTCTAGGATCTCCGCTACCCCTGACCCCTTCGCTCTATACTCATTAGGCTCGATTTCGGATAGAATTTCCAACGCTACTGCCAATGCGCGCGTGCTCACGATAACGCATATTGCACAGGGCTTGAATACTCCCGAGTGAGAGTATTTTTTTCATTCTGGAATGGATGTCACATACTAGATCTATTTCACTATTTATTTTTAGATTAATCTTGATACTTTACTTTGTATGGGTTTTAATGAATTTTTTTTTTCTGTTTCAGGTAAGCGCAAATTGCTCAAAGATACTTGTCGTAGGCTCTGTAAGTTTTAGTCCTATTAATTATGTGCTACAGAATTTATTTTACCAATTTTAAGTATCCGAGGTAAATAGAATTACTAAAATATTACGATTTATATTGTATTTTCCAACAAGAAAAGCTTCTAAAAGCCCGTCTAAATTTACACATTTTGGCGTTCATTTTACGCGTTACCAGCGAGTAAACATGTTGGTAAGCACAAATATTTCCGGGGGATTAAAATAAATTGAAAAGTGCTCGTGTAAATCGATAAAGTGCGTGTGTTGGGACGAGAAACGATTCTATTAATTTAATTAGCCCGTCCACAATTCACTTTATTCCGCGTGCATTTACTGTTGTTCCGACCCGCTTATAAACAGCCGCGACGATCGGAATGTACACAAACAACAAAATTAATCGACCGGGCGGCTCCGAAGTTTTGCAATTGATATGCATAATTAGTCCATCGGTAAAGCTGCGGGAGGATACGAGTGTATACGAGTATAGGAGAACGAGAAACAAGAGAGAAAGAGTTGATATAGCAAGCAATGAACGGAATGAGCGTCGAAAATCAACAGAATCCGTGCCCAGGAAGTATCGTAACCGCACGAACGCGTGAATCGAGGACAGAAGGGTAAACATCAAAGAACGCGTTCTCTCACGATCGGTGAATTTAACAATTACACATGCCGTCGCTGCCGCAGCCACCGAAAGAGCGCGTCAAACCCATAGAGAGAGATAGAACGAATCGCGTTCGCTTTGTACCAAATACAAGGTGTATGTATATATATAAAAGGCATTTTCATCGGTCCTGGTCGCGAAGGAGCTAGCCCAAGCCGTGCGCGTATACGTATATAGTTACGTCACAGACAGGTTCGCTCTCGCGGCTTATGGTCACAGCGGTCTCTAGTACACTGCATACTGCACACACGTGTGTATGTAATATACATGCAGGTGTAGAAGGCGCTGCACGCGAAACGGAGACACGGCCTGCGGACTATAGGAGTCTAAAAGAGAGAGAGAGAGAGGAGGAAAAAAAAGCGGATTCGCCGTAAATGGAGATTATCATGACCCGACGCTCGCCGCACGAGACCGACATGAAAATCCCCGCGGCGCGCCTCTATGTGTGTTGGGTGTATAAACGTTGTACAGTCGAGAGCACTAGAGGGACGGAAAAAGCGAGTCGCTTTCGATTTCTAGACGCTCTCCTGCGCTTTTATGGGAAACTGTAACGATTTCTGCATTTCTTTTCTCGTCGCTCTCTTGCGACGCTTTTTTTCTCTCTCGCGGTGGTCCGCGCGCTACATATCGACTGCGCGGCGACTGCAGATTGGACGAAAATGAGAAAAGCGACGGAGACGCGCGTTTGTACGTATGCTTTGCGCAGCATGCGGCTACCGGTTGATCCACACTCTCTCTCTCTCTCTCGCTTTCTCGACGATTCGCCTTATATACGTTTTTCCGTGGCTATATCGGAAAAACCGTAAGGAGCTGCTGCGCGCATTATCGATGATTCTACGTTAGGCGTGACGTGCGCGCGCGCTCGATGCTGGTGGAATGATTTAAGGATAGAATTATATAGGGGATCGAGTGAATTATTTTGCCTGTAATCGCTTTTAATAGCGGCCAAATGAGGCACGATGCGCCTTTTGCATTTTAATTTTCCGCCGCTGCTGCGCCGTTTATTTTGCTATACGGGAGCGTGTTAATTGTATTAATGCTCGAGGATGAGGCTCTTCCCTCTCAAGGAGGTTAGCTTTAATGACCGTTCATTATCCTTTTTTCGTAAGGAGCTAATTAAATTAAACTTAAAATCGGACTGTTACGGTTTTTTCATTATTAAATGCCAATGAGTCTGTGTACGGCACTTTAGTCGTGTTACGCAATCCCACTTACTTATAGATTTGCCTACTTTTCAAATTTATGTGTATTTCAACTTGGAATTTGTGAAACAACGTCAGAATTTATATTATACCTATATACTGTACAGATAATTGACTACTCCTACAAACTCTGATATAAGAGTATTATATTGGGCCTAAGAGAGTTTCATTAGACTGTCACGACTCTTTTGCGCAATCATTCACTTTTATATCATTATTAGTGGCGATTTTTCCGCGAATTTACATTTATCCACTTTGGAAAATATCGTGGCGAAATGAAATTCTTACACTGCAATTTACTCACCGCCACGTATAGCTTGTAATTTCTCAAATTTACTATAGTTCGCGCTGATTATTCGTCCCAGCTATATTCAAAAGCCGGCAATTAAACTTTTTTTCTAATCTCCTTCCTTCCCGCGAGCTGCAAAGTGAAATTATTGATACGCCCCAGCGTACGTTTTTGCCTCTCTTACTCGAGAAAAAAAAAAAAAAAAAAAACAGGTTGCCTGAAACTGGCTATCGAGCATTTAAGTGTGCGCTGAATGCGTTTAATTAGTCTTTTTCATGCCCCACTTGCTTCATTCGGTATTATTAAGCAATGCGAAAAGCCGGCGAACACTCTAAAACAAATATACAGTAGTTGCGCTCGCGCAGGACTCCTCGGCTATCGCAACGATTATCATCCCATCGCCTCCGAAAAAATCTAGCAGTCCGCAAAAACAGCTTTTCCGTTCCCGAGGCGGCGCGCATCTTCATCATCGCGCGCTCAAAAGGGAGTTGCTCGTCTCGGATATCTCCGTGGTAAACGAGCCGTGCGTTAAGTCTGCACGCATCGTTTGCCGAACCAGCGTCACCGCCGTAGCGCACATCACCGCGGCCTCTTTGTAATTGCCGTTCCGTAATGACAGCTTGCATCATCGGTGCGCTCGCGACTCTCTCGCCTTTTCCAGCCATCGCTCCCGATATATATATATATATATAGACACGCGAATTAGCTGCAGCAGAGAGTGAGCGAACAGCTCTTGGGATGGGAGGTGAATCCGATCGACGCGGGAAAGCCGATTAACGGCTTTGCTTTTCAATCCTCTTTAAGTTAAAGTTCGGCCGACGGGGCCTGACTCTATAGACCTGTATATAGAGCATCGACACCGCACGCCGCGGAAGCTTCATTGTTTCAGCTCTGGAGTTCGGGTTCCGCTGATAGGGTTCCGTTTTCGCCGATCTTTCTAACCTACTGCGGCTGCCAGCAGGGAAAAAAGGAAGAGCTGCTGCCGCTCGCGAACGAGTTTTTCGTCGGATCAGGCTTTATGCGTACATTTATCTTTTTTAGTTCGATGGACGTGGAATTCGGTTTGTCAATTTTTTCAGTTCAATGGCGTGGGACGCGTAAGTTCAATCGCGTTACACGCATTACAAAGAAGATTACACATGGATGAAGGATGCGAAGAGTCGGCTAAATTTATTGCAACTGATAAAGAAATATAATTTATTTATGGTAGATTTTTTGAATTTTTTGAATTCACTAAAATACACTTCAGTCATCGCGCGAATCGCTAAATAAATATCTCGGTATTCCTCCTGAGAGGCGCACTTTATTTTCTGCATTCGCAAGCTTCACACAAATCACTCGGGGCGTCACTGCACTGCAACGCACATATATGTTCTCTTTCACTCACCAGCCTCTCCTCCCACGAATTATGACGGACAATTTAGCCGAAGTCTCCTAATAAACAGGCGAGCCACGCGCAATCGTCTAATTTACTGTCCCTTTGATCCCGTACTCTCTCTCTCTCTCTCCCATTCTCCCTCTCCTGCAGCCCCCCGCAATCCTCGGGCTACACAATTAAGGCCAAATTAGCAAATATTAAATTTGTTTAAAAAGCAGCAGGAGGGGCAAGGAGAGCGCGCGTGCAGGCGAACTTTGCACGAGGGGATGCAGGCGCGTACACACTGCACACACACACATATATATATACACGGGGAAGCCGAGATTGAATCCTGGATTTGCCGAATGAGTCAACCTGTGTAAACGCGCTACGCAGCCGCAGCTTTGAAGTCCCTGCGTACAGTGCGTATATGTATGGGCCACGGGGAGATTCCTTGATCTGACACTCTTGGCGCCCAACTCTCTCTCTCTCTCTCTCTCTCGCTCTGTTTCGGTACGGGGGACACAAATTAAAGGGACACGTGTCTATGTCGCCGCGGATCGGACGCGTGCCGCGGACAATGGCTCTCTCTTTCTTTCTCTTTCTCTTTCGCCAGCTCCTGTGACCGCTCGTGCGTTAAATGTCCGCCCAAGGATATTGGTTTCCTGCTTCTTCCTCGTTAAGGAACGACGCGTTAGCTCGCAGTGTAATTCTGCCTCTCGCAGCAGCAGCAACGCGAATAGTTTGCATTTTTTTTTTTAAACAGGAGCCTCGAAATATTCATTTGCAGTTGCGCGAACCCTCGACGCGTGTATGCGCGCGCTCGAGGGGTGCGCCTGACGTTCTTCTCTCTTTCGCTTCTCTCTGTGTGTGATTAAAAGATGCAGTGATGTAACCGAGCGCCTTTATTAAAAGGGAGCGCGCGCCCTGGATATTTGTCGGCTCTGTGATCGAGATCGTACCGAACTTCGGAGAATGGAATTCTGGCCGAGGCGTTTGAATATTTCCCATCCTGCGAATACACTTTTTCGTTACGTGCAACTGTCTTCTCTTACATTTTTACACGTATAATTGAAGGGGGTTTCGGGATAGATTAAAAATTCTTATATATGATACTGCCATATTTAAAAATTTCCAAATTTACATTAATACACGTATAAGTAATTTATAACAAAGCCGATACTTAGTAATTTTCAAACAGAAATCTTCATGGGTGCAAAGCTAAACGTTTAAGTTTACCGAGCGGCTGCTCTAGCGCTAAAACGCTGCCCCCGACCAGCCGTTGTGTTTTCCTCCTTTTACCCGGTAACCGCGGCGAGCTATATATACGTAAGCGGCACGCGTTCCCGCTATCTGCAGCGCGCAATTTTTCCCAATCTGCAAGTTGAATTGAAGTCGAAACGCTTGGGCTGCGGAACAACTCCGCGGAGAGCTTTAGTCGAAGAGAGCCGGCGCTGCAAGCACTGCTCCCGTATAACGATAGCATCGGCGCGCGAAGAAATTAGCGGAGTAAATGCGCGAGCGCCCCTCACGCCAAGAGTCGTAAAACTCGCCCGAGAAGCGCTTTCTCTTCGGGGAAAATCGCGCGCGGCCAGGGCCCGAGGACAGAACGCCGCGCCGCGGTGCAGAGGAGGAAGAAGTTTTATGCGCTGGAAGAATGAGACGGTTATTCGAAGGAGCAGGAGAGAGAGAGAGAGAGACAGAGAGAGAGAGTAAGGAGCGAGCTGGCGTGTGCGCGCCGCCGCACTACGTTGAAAAAGCACTTCAATCTCTTCTGGACGCTTGAGCCTCAGGAACGCACTCGGGACTCACTTGCAGCGAGTTCCGAGCTGAGAGAGAAAGATGGAGAGAAAGAGGAGAGCAGAGGAATTGAGACGCCCGAGGAATTAGCATTTTCGTGTTTGCGTCTTGTTTCTGACAGCGCGCGCGTGAAACCATAAAGCAACCCGCGCGAGTGTCCGACTCTTCGCTTCCCTTCCCCGTGCTCTCACTTTGCGTATATGTCTCGGCGCTACATCTTTCTCGCCTTTTCGCGTGTGGCCGTACACTTTGTTTATTTTTATTCTGTCTCGAACGCGAGAGGATTCTTTTAAGAGCTGATGCGCCGTGTTTTGGGCACCGCTTGGGCGCCAAATAATTTAACCGCGCTAATTTCGGCCGATGTCCAATTTGCATGAGCTGAGAAATTAAAAAATTAACCTCTCCGCTGCATTCCGTATGAACGAGTTAATGAATTACTTGGCTTTATTAAATTTATGGATGTTTCATGCCCGAAATATCATGGGAATACACAACGAACTTCGATTTGTATATATATAGCTGAATCGGTCATAAAGTGCTTTATTTCGTTCGTCGCTTTTATTATCGACACTTCAATATTCAATAGGTTACGCATCGATTTGAGATGATCGAGTGTCTGCTTTTGAATTTTTGACTCGGCAATCCGCAGCATTCTCGAACTAACCTTGTGCAACGAATTTCACAGCCTTATACAGAATATAGCAAACAGTCGTGGGTCTGTGTTTCTCATGAATCACTTAAGAAAATCACAATCCATTATGGCAAGGACTGTCTATATAGTCAATCATCATTAATACAATGATGAGCACTCCGCCGAAGTAATATCTTCTAAGTGTATACATGGAAGCTCGTTGTCTACGGGGATAGACAAGTCGTAAGTCAACAACTAGTCCCTCGAAACTTTTTATTCACAGCATAGCCGCCGCTATTGTCCATGGACTCGACTCTTCTCCTTTTTGCATTTTTTTCCGATTCTCCTTCATTTTCTCTCCACCTCCTCTCGCGGCTCTCGGTTTAATAACTTACTTTCTTATATTGCCTCAGACAAGCTTCTTTAATTTACCCGCGGCCGTGTTTTTTCCCTATCTCCTTCATTATTTGTCTAATGAATACTAAGAGCGTCTCTCGGTTTTTAATTTACCGCCGCGCATTTGTATTGTAATTCTCTCGAGCTGGCGGCTCTTCTCCTCTCTCCACCGTAGAGTCCGAGTCGTAAGTAGTCGGCCTTTCTGCCGCAGCTGCGAGTGCCGATCAACTCTTTTTTTCTTCTTCTCTCGAGGCTCGAACTCGTGCTTCTCACCGCCAGCCGCGCGCGGCCGGTACCGTTAGTTTTATTAGCTGCTGATTCCCTTCCATCGGCGCTCTCAACATCTTATTATGCTCGCGCGTCTCCCTTCCCCCGTTCCGTGTACTTTATTCGAGAGCCTCGTCTCCTTATCTGCGTCTCTCCCTTCGGGCTGGGCTCCGGACGCTTTTCCTTTTCCTCCGCATGCACGTAGGTGTCGAGGCGTTCCGAGGTTCGGCCCGTGCTGGCGTCGAGAGACCGGAATAACTCCGGCGCCTTCGTCGTCGCCGCGACTTCGGAACAAGGACAGTATGCAAATAAGCGGAGCCGCTTGCCGCAAGCCGTGCAGCGCGCGGCGATAGACGCAAGCCAGGAGTAACAGGATAGAGGTGAATTAACGTCTGGAATTCACGCGCGCAGCTGCTGCGAAGAGAGGAGAGCTGCTGAACGATTCCGCTCGCGAGAGGAATCCAAGTGTGCAGCATCCGCAGCGATCCTCCGTACAGTGGCCGCGGCTTGGCGCGCGCTTTGCCCGGAATCTCTCTCCTTCTTTTTCGCTCCCTCGCACTCGTTCGCGCACAGGAAAGTTGATTATAGAGCCCATGAATACCGCATCGGGCCACGGCTCCGTTGCGAGTTTCCGTTCTCACGACTCTAGCAACTCCTCTGTACGCTCCTCCGCCTATGCCTGCGATATATCCCCGCATTTTCGATTTTCGCGCTTTCGAGGTGCGCCGAGCGTCTCTTTTCGAATTCTCTCGAAATGCCCGCTGCTGCCTCGTTTCGCTGATGCGCTGCTCGATCCTCGTTGCTGCCGTTGTTCGCTCGTCCGGAGTAATAATGAAAATTAGGACAATGCGTGCTCGCAATTCAGGATCGGTCTCTACGTGAAATGAAAATATCTGGGCGCGTCAGCCGCCAGAGCTCAGCGTTGGATGTAAATTCTGTTGTTGATTCTTTTCCTCGGACTCTGGTGCTGCTGCTGCGAATCCTACTGGAATTTTTACGTTTTCCGCGAGGCTCTACATGAATTATTAATAATTTGCTGAAAATGGTTCATGCTTTATTTATGATGCGGACGCATCGCGCCCACTTTTCTATTGCAATAAATGCACACCGTGTTTTCGCTGCGGCCACTTGCTGCTCATTATATGCGAATGGTTTTTTATATGGGAACTGGAAATAAAATATTAAATTCCATTTGCGAGGTGTTTATTTTGTTTGCAAGTCTAAGTAATTTACAATAATTGCGCATAAGGTTCGTAGTATCGATTTTGATTTACCTGGAACCAACTAGATAAATAAAATCGCTCCGGGTATATAAGCGATCATAAGCGGAATAGCCTGCACACAATGGATACTATCAATATTTGATGAGGCAAGTTCTTGTAAAAAGTACACGTAACCTGCCCCGATGTCTTGTAAGACATTCGACACTCCTGGTCCCTAGCGAACTTTGCGATAAATAATGCAGAGCGCCGAAAGCCCACGTATATACGTATTAACCACCCACCGATCTTCGAGGCGCACAATTCGAGCTTCGATCACCGAGGCACACTACAGCACCGATGCGAGTGGGATGAGCGACGAGAATAAACGACGCGAAAAACAACAGCGCGAAACAAAAAGAGAGAGAGAGAGAGAGTGTGATTATTTCGGAGAATCGGAAGTTGGTCGTCGTTCCATCGAGTGAATGAGAGAGAGAAAGGAGAGGGCGAGAGAGAGACTCTCCAAGGCCATTCCCTTCTGGAGCACGTACGACATGGCCGTAAATTTACGATTTACGGCTATCCGGGCATCTAACGCGGAATACGAAATGATGCAACGCCGCGCTTCGCCGTCAAACTTCCATTTAACTTTGGCCAAAGCCCTCGCACAGTCGCGCCCGATCGTTTGCGGTTCCTCTCTCCTCGACTCCTCGACTCCTCGACTCCTCGACTCCTTCTACTTCTACTTCTTCGCGCGTGCGTCTGTGTCTGCCTCTTTCTCTCTCTCTCTTTCTCACACACTGTTTTCGTCTCCGCAATACGGAATTGCTGCCACGTGTGGCGGGCAGAAACAAAAGGAATACACAAGATGAGGGGAGCGAGGAGGAAAAAAAGGAGGACATTCGAAGGAGCTGAAGGAAGCTAGAGGGAGATTAGGCTGCGAAAGTTGGAACGAAAAAGAATCCCACCTACGCTAGTCTTGCGGCCGGGCGAGCGAGACCTGAAGTTCTAATGAAGTTTCCTGTGTAGCCTGGGCTTTGTAACTGTTTACGGGATGTAACAATTCCTCTCTCCTTTTCCCCCCATTCAAATTTGCACTTAGCAGTCATCCAATCCGCAAACTCTGCGCGGGAAATGTAACCAGCTTGTCATCCTAATTTTTCCGTGCGCAAGAAGAAACGACTCAGATGTCATCGGGAAATTGGCCTTATCGTCGGAGAGCGAGAGAGAGGAAAAAAGGGAGATCCTCGGTTATTACGGGAAGACCGGCTAGGCGCAAAAAGAATAAGAGAAAATGAAAATGGCCCCTCCGTCACGTCCGCGTCTCTTCCTCCCGATTCCTAATTAATTGACTTAGGCGCAAGACCAGATCAGACCCCAGGGCAGGCGTAACGAGCGAGGGGGGCAAGCTCGGGGAAGATGTTTCGCAAGGAGAGCGTGAAACGAGGAGCTGCAGCCGAGAGAAAGAGAGGAGAAGACGATGTTGCGCAAAGCAAACGCTCGTCGCGACATAGCAAACAGTGTCCCATTATAATATCCGTTGTCGATGCTAGCCGCGCGCGCGCTGGACGAGCACTTAAGAGCGCCGTGGGTATCGCTTACCTCGACTCGTCTACAGAGAGAGAGAGAGAAAAAGACGTACAGTGGCCGACGCGCGTCTCGACTTCTCTCCCGTGCACCACCGCGCCTTTTCTTCCACTCGCCAAGACTCGCTGCTCTCCCGACTGCTGCTGCTACGATGCCGTCGCGCGTATCGCTTTCACCCGCTGTAACCCAAGAAGCCGGAGAGTCCAGAAAGAGAGAAAGAGAGAGAGTCGTCGCTCGAGTATCGTCGCGTAGCCCAGGAAATGCTACTATTACTCCGTCGCGTCCCCGAAAGTAAATGGTGGATCTTCTGTCTTCGAGGCTGTGTATCGCTCTCTCTCTCTCTGATGCGCCAGATTAAACTCCCTTAAAAGCCGAGCCGTTATTGCCGATATAGGCTCGTTTTGAGACACTTGTGTTTCGCAGGCTGCATAAGAGAATTACCTTTCAATTGTACTTGGTGTACAAGTTTTGCATTTGTAAGTAGTCGATGATCTAGGAGTTTATACGCTCAATCGTAAAGTAAACTGGAAGATCAATTGACGTTGATAAGCTGGGCAAGAGAGATCCTCACCTTCTTACCCCGCATTATCCAATTTAATTTTCCAAAACGCATCTAGAAATGATTGGACGACGGGACTTGCGCGCGAGATGCCGGGGATTGGAAAATTTAATCTCCTTAGACAATTTGGCTCTTTTCAATCTCGAGGCGCACGATCGCGCTCGCTCGCTCGCAGCAGCTCTTAAGTCAAAAGTTGATAACCCCTCGGTGTGAGAGAGAGAGAGAGAGAGGATGGGGGGGAGGCGAGATAGCAATAGGAGCGCGCCAGCGTCGACGAGCGAAGGGCACAACTATCGTTATCCCCATTTCATTAAGAGACTCGGCAGCACTTCCAATCGGAGATATTCAAGTTCTTCGGCGTGGCTCTCCGAGGGATAAAGGAGATCCCTCCTTCCTCCTCTCCTGGCTCTGCTCTCTGTTCAGCGGCGGCGGGAGGAAATTCGATGGCGAAAATGTAGGGGACCGATTAATCATAAAATGAAGCGCGCGCCCCTACTTCCCTTTTTATCTTCCAGCTCCTCTGTATACTTGCGCTCTCTCCGCTCGCTTCTCGCCCAGTTTTCTCGCTTATTGTGTTCTGCACTCCCGTTGTCCTATGCGCGTCTTTTGACGTTCTGTTTACCCCTAAGTAATTAATTAATTTGTATCATTTTGCTAGTGAATCACGAAACATGTCTTTGTGAATGGATGTTAATCTCCGAACGAGACAATCTTCAAATGAAACTTAGAGCAGAGAGAAAACATTTAAGAGTAAATCAAAATAAATAATAAAAAGTTAACAACATAATCGGGAATTTTGTTTTCAAAACACACCGAACGCCTCAACGATATAACTGCGGGAAAGCAGAGATAATCGAGTTTGGAAAGAATCGGCGTGGCAGCAGCTGAGCGGCGGCAGGAGGCACAACATCAATTTACATTATCTAATCACGATTCTCCTTCCCCCTCACACTTTTTCATTCAGTCTTATTTTTTTTCCCTTCTTTTTTTTTTCCTGAATCGCTCAGTCCTTATTCGATCTACGTCCCGCATCTTCGGGCTTTCGTATGTTCGTTCGTTCGTTCTCGCAGTCTTTCTCTTTCTTTTCTCTCCTTCGACGGGAAGCTGGGGATCGGAGCTAAACCCGATAAGACGACCTCTATATAGTGCGTACGTGCGCAGGCCCTATAGAAATGATTAAATTTTCTTTTTCCACTTGGTCGATTCTTCGGCTCCATCGACCTTGTTTTTTCCCGAGCGACTTTAATGCACAGTGGTACGTTGCGAGTAATGCAGCCGATTATAAAAATCCACTTATATTTTGTGAGCTGCATATAATTTCTTAATCGAATTGTTTGAGAAACTGTACATAAATATCAATCCATTACACGAGTACACATTTTATCCAGTCGACTACCTTAAAAATGCACCCGCTAAACATTTAATGACGGACGTTGAAAGGCAAAAAGTTCGACCGGTTTCCGCAAAGAGCGCACACAGGATAGGCAGGTCGCTCGCGAGCTCTGATCGAACCCGACGCGGGAGCTCGTTCACCTCTCGCTTTCAGGCGCTCGGCGCGATCGAAGCCGGAGGTGCTAGAGAGCAACGCGGAAAAAGAGAGGCAAAAAAAACGAGGAGGAGAGGAGCGATACGAAGCTGTCGCGCATTGTAAGGGCGACGAATTCGCGGCTGGCGACGATCCTCGTATACAGTCTCGCTTCTGCGCGTGTGTAAAGGCAGCCCGAGGAGAATGACTCTTTTACTTTGCATTTCTTTCGCGCGCGCCACCCCCGGTAAACGCGAGCTTTACACGAGCTGCCGAGCTGCAGACGCCTATGATTTTAGAGAGTCGCGACTCGCGACTGAGAGGGGAACAAGGAAGAGAAGAGAGGAAGAGAGAGAGAGTAGCGAAAAGAAGGGAGGATAGTTTAGCATAAACGAGGCAACTTTTCTGGCGTAGACGTCAAGAGCTCCGCCGGGATTCGAAAGCCATCCCAGCCCCGCGTAGTTCCTCTCTCGCCCGCTACTTATTTCTGCTTCCGCACATATAATGCCGCCTATCTCTTTCTTCTCTCTCAGCTTTCATTTCCATCCTTTTCTCGCGCCTTTTTAACCTCGACTCACAATGCTTTTCGTTTTTCGCGACTCTAGTCTGCATATCCTTGCCGATTTTTTGACTCGGCTTTAATAAAATTCAGTCTACACGAATTCAAAAATTGCTGTTCAAATTATCGTGAACCTAGCTCTTTATTCTAGATGATTATTATACATAGTATTAAAAGATAGTGAAGGTAGATCTGAACCCAGCCACTGAATAAATTCTTTATAGATGTATTCCGAATTTCTATGTACATCGGGACGCAACGATTCAAGTGATACACGGCAAAGCTCCAGTATAAACATTAAGGTCAACAGAGAGGCAGCCTTTAGACGTTCTTATATAGTGGCATCCTAGAATTGCACCGAGCATACGCACGAGTGACGCTTTCATGTATATGTACGTATGGAGTTGGTATGCAAGTCTATGCGTGTGTACCTGCTCGCACTACTCCATCGTTCATTTCACGGAGCGACGCGCTCGAGTGTCTCGCGGAATTATTTCAGCCCTCCTCGTCTTTCTCTCACTCTCTTCACGGTCTGTATATATATACGTGTATCTAGTTTCTCTAGTCCGTATGACTATGCTGCCTCGGTGTCTCTCCCTGCTTTGCCTTGGAACGAGGAGAGAGAGAGGCAGCAAACTTTCCGAATGAATCGAGGACGCTTACTTGCGCGAGTATTTCGAGAATTACTTCCTCTTCAATTACTGCACTCGCACCGCGCCTGCACGAGGCCTAAAGCGCTTTCCTTTTAATTATTTTATCTAATTGTTTATATCGGCTGCGGATCTTGGAGGTATATGCGCTGAGAGAGTAGAGCTGAAATTATGCACCGAATTGATTTCTTTTCATATAATATAATATATATTAATGTGCATTCGGGTTTCGAAATCGGCGTGAAACTTCTTATCGCAAAATTAGTGATTTGTTCGTTTATGCGAAAAATTCCTGCTGCGAATTTATCTCACTTTGATTTAGTGTATCGCGATATGCTTCGAATTTAAATAATGTTGGTAAGTATTGCGAAATCCTGTACAGATTTGAAGTGCTCGTGCAATTCGTATTTGGCAATATTAAAACGAACTGAAATAACACGTATCATTGAGTATACGATTTTTCAATATGCATCGCGAACTCACTGCGAGGCTAATGGGGCAATAAACAAGTGAAATAAAATTCTCGAGATCCCAGAATCGCAGCTATCGTTGCCTTTTATTAAGACATAATGTATATCGGCCTGAAACATACATACGTGATTCATATGGTACGCGAGGCGAAAAATAGGCTGCAATAAACAAAGTTCTTACTTCTCCAACTCTCGATGTGTCTCGCGCTTTGATTTCTCACTCGATCTCACCGCCGTCACGCCTCGTTGCACGTCCTATTGAGTGTTTATATATATACATAGAAAATCTAATAAAATTGTATGGAACAAGATAAACATGTTAATGCGAGTCTGACTCAGAGCTGCTCTGCTCTAGCTCGTACGGGTATCGACGTAATTTCTCAATGCAAACGCCTCCTCGTTAGACTTTTCTGCAGCAGTGCGCGCTTCAAATTAAACGCTGCGGCGCGAGTTTCTAAAAGAGACAAGGGCCGCGAAGAAGAAGAAGAAGAAGAAGAACGAAGTGAGGAGGAGAGGAAAAGAAAGCAGAAAGAGGGGAGACGGAAGAAGAAGGAAAGAAAGGCCTGGGTATATTCCGAGTCGACAGACTCATTAAGCCACTCGCACGTGGGCTATAAGTGAGGTGCGATTAGTCGCAGGGGCGCGAGTACTACTTTGGCAAATAACAGTCCAGATCCTCCGAGTACGGAAACAACAGCAGAAAGACAGTCCGACAGAGAAAGAGAAGGAAAGAAAAAGACTGGGGATAAAGACGGCGTGTCGTCGGGTGGTCGCGCGACGCCTTTAATTTGCGGCTGTGTGCAGCTCCGCGGTCGCGCGCGCGCGCAGCTCGTTAAATGGAGCGGAAAATGAGCGCGCGACGCAATAATGGCTTATTAATATCGGAGTCGGAGGTCCGCCTACCGGCCGGCGATCGCTCCGTGACGAAAGTTCCATGTGCAGCAGCAGTGTTACGTCCACCTCTGCGCTCCAGCCACGGCTCATGATGAGATTCGCCTTATCCGCGCGAGCCGAGTGTCTGGGGCCTCTCGCGGGAGCGCGAGCGACGTTTATGAGAGAGCCGCACGACTCTCTGATATCTGGGTTACCGAGATAATAGTACGTCATTTCGTCGCCTACAGCCTTTCTCTCTCTCTCTCTCTCTCTCTCTCTCTCTCAGTCTCTCAGTCCCTCGCAGTCTCTATCGCTCCGCTGTCTTCCGTTTAGCGGTAACGCGAGACGCCGCGGGCGCACTGCCGGGAACACTAAAAGTGCTCGAGCACGAAGACACTTTTCCGGCTTCTCTCTCTCTCTCTCGTTTTGTCTCTCTTGGTCTTGAAAGAGCCAGACGAAGAGGAGGCGCTGCTCCGTGCCCTGACAATCGATCAATTAAGTACTTTCCTCGGAGCAATCGATGTGGCCGCAGAGCCCGCGTCGCCTTCTTCTTCGCCTTCCCTCGACTCGCCGCAGCCAAAGACCGACGACGACGACGGCGACGACGACGACCATGAGATAATGTGCGCGCGAGGAGGACGGAAGACTTCTTATTCTTCGCCTCGGCCAAGTTTTCTCCTTGCGATTTCACTCGCTTCTGAGACGTTAATTTTTATTACTCTCCCATTTGAATATGGATCGACGAGCCCGTTTTTTTTTTTTAATAGCTTCGACAGCTTTTACATGCTTTTGTAGGTGCAATGTCTGGATTTTTTACGTCCTTCTCGCTTTCACACGTTTCGCGCAACACTTTTTCTTTATTATGAAAAATTCAAAAGTTTGGTAAATAAGCTTCCGTTATATCAGGAAAATGGTATAGGAAAATTAAAGAAATAATTGGACTGTTTATCATTTTAACGTGAACGCACGCTCGATTCTACCTTTCTCGTAATTCCATTAAAAGTCGACGATAAATTCAGCGTGTACCGAAGATTTATTGTAGCTCACGCAGGGAGAGAAACTCCACGCAACCGCAACGCAACGAAAAAACGAAGAAGAGAGACAAGGCCGAGAAAAAGAAAGCAAGAGAGAGAGAGAAGGAGTATAACATTCGAATGACGGAGGCGGCGGATAGGGCAAGAAAGGAAAATAATAAAAGTCGTGGATAGAGAGAAAGGTATATAGAAGAAGAAAGGGAGCTGCAGGGGGGAGGAGGCGAGAGGCCATATAGCCGAGGTAAAACAATTCCGTTTTGCATTCGTCCCATAATAAAGGGCTAAACGCTATGCCGTGGGACACACAGAGAACTCGAGCGGTAGGTTTTCGCTCTGTCTTCTCCTCCTCGCACCCTTCCATATCCGAGTAGAGAACAGACGACGACGCGACGATGCCGCATTTCGTATATATGGGGACGCTCTTGTGTGTGTGTGTGTGTGTGTGTGTGTGTCTGTGCGTGCCTGAGCCGCGGAAAATTAAACTTTCGGCGAGTCTTTAAGAAGGCGAAAGTGACAGTCCAATTTTCTCCAACGAGCCTCCAGACGCTCGTGCACCTCTCCGCCTCCTCCACCTCCTGCAGACTTGCGCGGCGGCGCGCGATCTTATTAGAGCCTTTAAGAGACTGTGCGTGCCTCCTCCCGCCACCTCAGCTCTCTCTTTCTCTCTATATCCACCCCTGCACCTGCCCTTCAACCTGTCCTTTTCCTTTATTCTCTTCTTTTCTCTCTCTCTCTCTGTCTTCTCTCTATCTTCTTCTTAATTCCCTTCTAACGAATACATGCAAATTACGTTTGATCATACAGACGCTACCGAGGGTGCGATAAAACATTTTCTTTTCTTTTACAGTCGATATATACAAACAGCTTTTGTACAAGCTAAAACTTTTTGGCGCAGCGATTGACGTCAAACAAGGGGAAATGTTATGGACAAGTTTAGCAAGCACTATAACGCAATCGAATCATCGTGATATTGGCTCGTACAGTGCATTTGTTAACACGAAGAAGTATCGACGCGCGACAAATCCTAATTCCTCGAGTGCAGGGAACTCCACCCCCCAGACGAGACAATTTCCCCAAAAGCGTGAGCAAACACGAACGGAACGGTTCTATGCCGGGATTGTTGTCTCTCGCAGATGCTGAAAAAGGGAGAGAAATTAAGATAATAATTGGAGCTGTGCGGAGGGTAGAATGAGGAGCAAGGAGCTTTCGCCACGGCGTTTCTTGCCCACTCGACAGTCGCACAGTCGCGTACACGAGCCAGCGACCGATCGTGTGTATCGAGGTGCGCTCACCAGCCGCTCTTTCTCGGGGTCTTAGCGCGCGCGCGGCAGAGAACGTCGGCGAAGCTCCCCAACTGCAAGACGACGACGGCGGCGGTGCTAAGCTTTATTGCTGGCAAACATTTCCTTCTTCCACTCCCTTCCCTCTCTCTCTCTCTCTCTCTCTCTCTCTCTCTCTCTCTCTTATCGCTTGCTCTTTCCTTGTTCGGGATGGATTGTTAAACTCGTAACTCGGAGCGCGGCGAGGGCTTCATTCGATGAGTTAACGCATTAAATTCGGCCCCCCTGCCACCAAACTTCCCTTTCATAACGATGGCCCTTATATAATGCCTCAATTAAGCTTTATTTATATCAACAATGATGCCTGTGCTCTCTTGATATTCCGATCCGTTGCTATTTTAGGGCTTATTACACACTATGAATCATAATTTAATCAAATAAACAGTACGATATCGGTTGTTTACCAAATTCACGGATTTCAATGATACGTTATTTACACATCAGAGTTTGAGGAAAAGTAATAGTCACTTTGTTATGTATAGAAAAGCTACGGGATAATGTAAAGGTAAGTTTCGGCATCGTCGGCCCGCTCAATATTCCGGTGACGTCGAGCGGCAAACATTTTCTCTGCCAGATACGCAAAACGAAAGCAATCTATATATAGTAGCGGTTGACAAAGGAGAGCGAGCGAGAGAGAGAGAGAACCGGCCGAAAATATCTTGATTTTGAAAAATCACGTAGAGGTCTCGGAACGGTTAAATGGCCCGGATAAAGTCGCCGCGGCGGGCTGCGTCCCCTGGAGGCTACGTTGACTGTGTTGGCTGCCTCGGAACCTCGGCTCAGCCCGACTCCATCCCTCTTGGCCCGGACTCTAAGTCGATTGCCTCCGTCGGTGCAATTCGGCTCGAGGGCCTGCAGAGGCTGAGGAAGGAGGAGGAACGAACGGGGGACTGTACACCGTGTATATACAGTTTGGCAGTTACGCTACGCCTGCCGACGCCGCCGCCACCGCCACCGCCAGCATCGCCGCCCTCGAGTAATGATTTTCGAGATTCTAATCTCGACGGCCCGCTTCGTTTAGCCTCGCCGTCCTATACTTCAACCCCCTCGTGCGAGTCAGCGAGTGAGAGGGAGTGCGAGGCTCGAAGGCGTTTGTCTCGTTGGTTCTTGCGCGTCGCACGTCGAGCGCCGAATATCTCTCCCTCGGAGAGCTGGCGAGGGAAACCGCGCTGTTGGCGGCTTTCATTAGGGCACTAATGACGCGCGCGCTAGGACCTAGCGAGTCTCTGCAGCGAATCGCAGTCGGGCTACACGCGATAAGGAATGAAGAGGGATTTATCCGGCAGCTCGACTCTTCCTCTCTTTCTCTCTCTTGCCCACTGCTTTTTTCCCGCTCTCTCTGTCTCCCTCTGTCTCTCGGCCACCCGCCACCGAGATTACGACTGTATCGGGCTTTGATTAAGGGGATGAAAAGATTCGCCGCTTGTTTCCTCCCTTTTCCACAAGCCTTTTTTTTTGTTGTCCCCCCCGAGCTACTTTTTCCTCTTCCGCCATGCTACGCGACGTTCCAACTTATTAAAGTAATTAAAAGCCCGGACTTTTTGTTGTGTACGGGGGCGGGGGAGGAGGAGGAGGGAAAGGGGATTTCTCGATGATTTATTTCGATCGATCGCCTTGCGCTTGATTAATGACACTTTTTCTCTTTTTTTTATAGGTGAGTTCAGAATCTCCGTAGCTAGAGGGCTGTTCTTGTTCAGCATTTCGTGAGTACCTTTCGGTTAACTTTCAGTTTTTCCATAGAAATAGCTTCCACTGTGTCTTTGCCATATATCCTCTAGTTTCCCTCGAATGAATTCTATAGTTTTCGCGCGAGGCCAAATCCGACACCTATAGGTTCAAGCTCTAACCGCCAGACTAAACAAATGTCACGCACCATCCAAGCTGAGGAGAAAGTCGTTAATATCGCAGGAGGAGCTCACGGCAGTGGGGCCGAGTTCGATTGGCGGCTGTCGTCGGAATCGCGGAAAGTTTGCTCGTAAAGCCGCCGAGGGGGAGTATGGGAGCGCGCAAGGGACTCGGCCGATAATTCATTCCCTCGCTGCTAGTTCGACACTTTGTGCTTAATTAGTCGTCGCGCTCTTGCACAAGCGGTAGCGGCAGCAGCAGCTTGAGCTTGCCACTGGTGCCGTAGCCGCGGCGGCGAAGGCGGCCCACGAAGAAGATAATTTCCTGGCCACGTGGCGCCTAATGAGACTCTGCGGCCTCTCTCTCTCACTCTCTCTCTCTCTCTCTTGGAGCTCGATCCTCCCAGTCTTCCCTCCTTGTTCGTACGAGCCGCAGCTTAGTTTTTTCTTCTCCTACACCGACAGCAGCAGCTTGGCTTTTTCTGCCCGCAAGAGCAGCGCCAGCAGCACGCGGAAAGGAAGCGAGCCGAGTGTCGGCTACGCACCGTTTGATTTTGACAAATTGCACCGGCAGTTCCTCGCTCGCTCGCGATATCCATTTGTCATTCGCCGTTTTAATGTCACGTTCTTTCAGCGCGCCGCCGGGATTAAAAACACTAATTCAATGGTTTTGCCCTGGCGCGCAGCCGCCGCCGCCGCCGTCGCTCCTCAACTACACCCGTAGTTTCCCTTTTCACGGATCGTCAAACGGGTTTTGACTTATGATGTGCGCGCGCGCTACTGACTCGAAATTTACCGAGCTCCAAATTAATTTCGATCGCTCTTGTCAAATGCGTTACGTTAGAGACGAGGCTTAAACGATTCGTTTAGGTTATAGCTGCTTCTTTTCACTGGACGAATGATGTTCCTGCGAAAGGTTTTTTATTTCTGAGTGATAGTTTTTATACTAGAGGAACGGCTACTAATGACAGTCTAACTTCTGTTTAATAAGGAAAGGACGATTAATGGTGTCACAATAATTTCTTCTATTATACGCTTCTTTATTATATTAGAATTAAATTGAAATAATTAATTGGTTTAATTCCTAAGAATATTAATTTTGCATTTTATTATGCGTATGATGTAAACGAACAGAACAATTTGAATTTAATTATTATGAGATTCTACTGATGAAGTGACTGATATAAACCTAAATTATGATGTACCTTATGCAATAGGTAATCTTATTTACTGCCCGTTTGTGTTCGCCCCGAAAAAGCTAATCAATTCTCGTTCCCACGACCTTGAGAAATAATTTCCATCCGCCGGAATCCTATTCCACGACCGCATTACGCAAGAGCAGAACGAAAAATTTAGGCGCAAAAAGCGACTATGACTATGCGAGAATCGACACTCTGGTGTGCGCGAGAGCTGCTTCACGCCTCGAAAGATCCACATCCTATACGAGCTTCTATATATATATAATACTGTTCCGCTATTTCGCGGCTACGAGAAATTTCGATCGGTGCGGCAGGCAGTCGGTCGAAGCCAAGTTTATACCGGCCCTCGTTCGGTTCGCCTCGACGACGATTCGTCACGTTCGAGTTCGAGTACTATTACTACTACTACTACTCGGCGAGACCTTGGGAAACGGAGAAGGAGAGCAGCAGAACTGTTCAGGTTCTCTCTCTCTTTCCCTCTCGGCGAGGGAGAGAAAGAGGAACGATCATAATTGCTAAAGTTTCGAATTGCTTTTTTTTGTTATTCCAGACAGTAAAGTTTTCTTCTCGTAAAGAGAGAGGGAGATAGAGAGAGAGAGAGAAAAATGCAGGGAAAACATTAATCGCGCAGCTCGTACGAGTTCCGGTGCGCTTGCGGCCTGTTGATTTGATTCGGGAGCTGCTTTTATTACGTGCTTCATTTAACTCGCCGAGTGTTAAACTCTATCACGCGCTGGAGCAATCGCGCGCGAGGAAATTTTATTAAGCCATTTGCCGGCGGGTAGCTTGTAAAAATCCGGGGGAAAACGTTATTTTATTGTCCGGCCGCCAATAATATATGTTATATTCCCAATGATACTGTGAATTAAGTAGGTATAGGTAGTCGCTGTTGGGAGAATTGGTGTCCCTTTATAAATATAAACGTCGCGGCACCACGAACTCTCTTTTTTTTTTGTTCGAAACGGTCACGAGATTATCTGTAGCAAATAGAGCCTCCGGGCGACAAATTTATCGAGTGGAATATTTTAAGATATTTGTCCGATAATCGGCACTATAACTGCGCGATCCGACACACATTTTTTATCCAATTGAAAACGGTATATGTGTATAAGAGAGTGAAGAGGCAGGCGAGGATTCGACTGCGGCTGGCGCAAATTTAGCGAGCCATCCCCGAGCTGCAGATAAGTATCGGGAACACTAAAGCAGCCTAGCCTCGCCACGGCGGATTCGCATTCCCCGCGCGGCGCGACGATTACTTTGTCACGAGTCCTATACTGCGAAAGGAAAGAAAAGGAATATCTGCATACATTCTCGCGTGGCTTAATGGGCAGAAACACGTGTATTCAATAGAGAGAGAGCTGCTAGTCCGAGAGAAGGAGTAGAGAGAGCTACTAGAGGCCCCCGGACGGAAAACGAAGTGCCGTGAGATGAAGATTAATTAGCCTTCCGGCCAGACAGCCATTTTTCGCTTTGGTTGTGTTTATTTTCGCCAAAATGCTGTTGTAAATATCGTGTATGGCGAGGAGGAGCAAACAAGAACGTCGGAGCGAGAAAGAACGAGAGAGAGAGAGAGAGAGAGAGGAAAAAACGAGGAGGTAGAATTTTAGGCAATCTCGGTCCCTCCCAGTGCGCGCGCGCGAGTCGAACTGCGGCTTCTGGGAAACCGACAAGAATGGAATATTCATTATGAGCTTAAAGAATGGCTGGTGGTGCAGCAAGAGAGAGCAAGAGAGAGAGAGAGAGAGAGAGAGAGAGAGAGAGAGCAGAGAAGCGCCGCCGCCTTTGCGTCGCGCGTGTGCGATGCGAAAACGAGTGGACGCACCTCGTTCGGTTCGGGCCTTATACTAAAACCCCTTGATAAATTATGCTAGGAACATTCCGGTGGCTGACGTTTCCCTCTCTCTTTCTCTCTCTCCTCTCTCCGCCCCCGCGCCTCTCTCTCTCTCTCTCTCTCTCTCTCTGTCTGTCTGTTTCGTCCGCAAAGTAAAACTACTCTCCGCTTTTGCTCTTTCTCCTTTTTGCTTCTCGACCTCCTCCTCCACTCTTTCCTGTCTCTTTCGCCTTTGTCTCTCCTTTTTTCTCTCTCTCGCATGCACGCGATGCTCCTTTTTTTCTGTCTCCTCTTGAGCTGCTGCTGTTGCTGCTGGTGTGCTGCTTGCTGCCGACGGCCGCGCCGCATCCCCGAACTTTGGTATCACGGCTGCAGGCAAAGTTACAAGGCCCCAAGGTGACGCAACCGCGGCACTCCTTTATTTTTCAAATCCTAAAGTAGCTTTTTCACGGTCTATGAATTTTGAGCGACCGGTTAACTCGCTCCCAAGTAGATACGGACTGTTTGACCAGACACCCTTTACTTACCAGACTAAATCATCCTTCGGCAACATTATGCGCTAACACGCTGAGAACATTTGTCAACTGTTAAATCAATTCTGCGGTAAATTCACACTTTGCTTAAAAACTAGCTTGGCGATTCAACGGATCGCCAACAATCGATTGGCAAAAAAACGTGTTCATAGTAGCAGCAACCTTTCCCGAGTTTGTGCGATCTTAAGTAAACACCTGGTACTTGCGGTTGTGAGAAAAAGTTCATTAAACAGCGATCGGCGGGCGTCAAATCTCACGCTTAGAGAGGCATCCGAGCTGACTCGCGCGCTGCACACGGTTTTTCCCCGAAACTCGTTGAGCGCTCGCACCCACCAATAGGAAGTCAGGGAGCGCGCTCGCGAGATCCAAAAGAAACTAATGACTTTGGGAATTCGCGGAGAGGAGCAGCAGGAGCACTCGCTCTCGAGAGCGGTCCGCCGGAAAAAAAGTGGCCTCGTAAAAAGCGAATTGAACCGCTCGGGCGGATTCGACAGTCTCTCTCTCTCTCTCTCGGCGGAGCTCCGGGCCCATTAAAAACGCAATTACGGCTAAATGCGATTCGCGCGCTCGCGGCGCGGGTAACAGCCTCGTCTTGGCGGCTTTACGATGATTCGTATGAGCTCGTATATCTGCGCGCCCGAGTCCCGACGCGCCGCGAGCGAGCAATCGGCGACGGCGCTATATAGCCGCTGGGCCAGAGCTCCGCGCGCGACTCTCGAGGCTGCCACCGCTCCTATAGGAGCAGCCGACCAAATTGCGCCGCGTCCCGTTTTGTCGCGCGGCCGCCGCTGCGGCTACCGCGCGACCGTAATTCGCGAAAATTAAAGGCCCTAACTTTAACGCGGCCGAACCTATATATCCTCGGACACCGACGACTCCGCCGCCGCCCGCCGCGGGACTAAGTCGTTACGATTTAGGGCAAGCGTTTGCGGTCGGTTTTAAGCTTCTCCGAATGCTGCTTCTCGATAATCTAGAGCCGATCTTCCCTGCTAGACTCATTTATTATAACTGCCTCTATATTTTTTGTCGTTAATGCTTGGTTTCAATAGAGAAATAATGAAACAATATTTACCGATATAAAATTAAATGGATTTAATATTGGACATTGTGCATACAGAACTTTTCCACCTACACTATATATATATCATCGTAATTTTCTCAGGATTAAAAATTAAAAAGAAGATAGGAAAAATCAGAGTGCGGGCAGGGAGGAAATATCGAGGGAGCAGCGAATTTTCAAAATAATAAAGCCATCGCCGCGCGCCGCTTTTACGAGCGCGTAAACGCAAATTTCTGCAGCGTCGCCAAGCGGCGAACGCTCGCGCGCGCCCGGGCATAAACATGCACGCAACGATAACAATTAATTTTTAGCGATGGCACGAAAATCCCAGCGGTGTCGAGCTGCACGGGTTACGTACGCACGCGCGCACACACACGGACACACGGACACACTCTCTGTCTCTCTCTACTCGTTGCTCGGCGTTCGTCCATCCGTTCGTTGGTTGCGCCTCGGTCGAAAATTTGGAATTCCAGTCAGGTGCCTCAACGACGGCGGCGGCGGCGGCGGCGGCGGCAGCAGCAGAAGGGTCCGATCCTTCAAAATATTAAGCCGTGGAGCTCGTTAAACAGGAGCTGGGCATTAATTCCGGTAAACGAGGAGGAGCTGCTCTCGGCATTATAGACGGGCGCGAGATCGCGGGCAGCGGCGCTGATATGCGAGGTGGTGTCGAGGCTGCACGACCGAACGCGCGACAACGACACCCAGGCTATATATGGTTTCGAGGGCGAGAGAGCCGCCGCGTTATATTAGAGAAATTTTGTGAATTCCACGTATAGTCGGAGGGTCGAGTACACTTCCGAGAGGGTTAGAGATGTGTGTAGGCACGTAGAGAGCTGCGGAGGAGCTTGAAAATAACGATAGCTATGCTGTGCCGGGGAGGCGCGCGAATTGTTATATTATACATTCTGGAACATGTAGCAGCGGCAAACAGAAAATTAATGTCGCACGAAGCTTTGAAAATTGTGCTAGTATAGAACTGTAATTGAAACGTCGATGTGAATCCAATACGGAAGAAAACCTTTTGTGCTTTATATAAAGCTAAAATAACCTCGTTCATTTTATATAGTGTTAATTGTTTAGCGCCGCGGCTATTCCCGCGCTACAAAAATTGCACTCGGCAAGTTTGAATTCAATATCTGTAATGATCGCGAAACTTTTTCTCTCGCACAACTTTTTCCAACGCTCTACCGAGTTCTTATAATAGACAGTATATATATATGTATTTATATATATTCCAATAATTAAAGTACCTCAAACTTTAATTTTATTTTCTCAGTCAAATTAACGGTCTGAGACGAACGTATTTCGAGATATAGGGCGATGCGCAAAATTGATATACCGTATAAGCGATCGGCAAAAATAAACTCTACCGCGTTAACAAGAACATTATCCGTGGCAAGACATTGTCGCAAGGTATAAAAGCCCCCGTCGTCGCCAAGGTGTGTATAGAAATAAAGAAAAAGAGTCGCGTTAGAAACATATGTGTGCGGAGAAAGTGCACGTAGACGAGAGAAAGAGTGTGTGTGAAATTAAACTTCTGTATTGTCGATAAGGTCTATGCAGACCGTATATCGCCGATTATAAAAATACATTCAGTAATTACATTTGTAACTTAAAATTAACAATAATATTAGCAATATAACAACAATTTGCAATAGTAATATTAACATTAAGGACACGCAAGTGCAAATCAAGTAGAGTTTACATCACTTATACTAAGTAAATATACAAAATCAATCCTTAGATATCCTCAATGATACATGGGTCTGGTAACCGACTGGCCTGGTAACTGACCGAATATTCGTATGTTGTCGTAGCAGGAGTAGGCAAATTGAAGGCAGATGAAAACGAAACTGTAGTGGCTCGTTCGGAACGTCTTACGTCGGCATCAGGCTTGGGGAATAACGGCAAGAGATAACTAGGCTTCCCAGCAGTTAGGACCTTGTACGCCATTAGAGCGGAAAAATATCTACGCCTATCACTGACAGACAACCATTGCAAACGCTTATACCATGGCTCTAGTTTGGCATCTTTCCGTAATCTGAAAATAAAACGCACTAGAGAGGTTTGAGAGAGAGAGAGAGGGAGAGAGAAATGGATACAAGAGTACCCGGGGTTGGGTAAGAAAAAAGGCTATAAAATCGATAAGGAAGTGCCTAAAAGCAAGGAGGAGAGAGCGCGGAAAGCACGGAGACACGAGCGCTTGCATGCGGTCGCACACACGCAGCCTGGCAGCCCCGCACCGCACGTACATATATATATGTATATAGAAGAGGCGAGAGAGCAGGAGGAGGTGGAGGAGGAAGCGGCTGGTGCTGGTGCTGCTGCGGGGTGAAGTTTTATCGCCCAATAAACGCGTCGTCTACAGGCTGCTGCTGGCACACGCGCGCTCCGAGTACAGCACAGCGGGGCGACGCGAATTAAAATGCACGAGCTCGATGTAAATCTAGCGGGCGCGCACAGCCTCGTCCTCCTAGCATGCGGGAACGGGGATGCCTAGGAGGTCCTCCTCCGAGGCCACACAGCCTAAGCCCGAATTTCACGCATCGACGCCGTGGAAAATTAAAACTTTCAATCTTTCCTTCATAACTTTAAGGTATTTACGAGTTATAAGGACTTTGGAAGCTCGGCTTTTCCTTTTTCCTCTTCTTCCTTCCTTCCTTCCTTCCTCCCTCCCTCCCTCCCCCTCTCGCTCTCTCTTTTTCTTTTTTATCAAATTTTCCTCACCTTCATCTCACTCTCTCTCCCGAACACTTCATAAATTGTGCGGTCTGACAAGCCGGCGGAATGAAAAAATATTTTCACTGAGACAGGGAAGGAGTAGCTTTTTCCGTCGTCTCTACCACATTCGCTATTTTTGTTATTTACTATATGTTTCAGTAGGGACTATTTATTGCTTTCTCCGCGTTACAGCGAAATGGATTCAAGGCTCTGCTCGTGTAAGACAAGGGATGCACTTTGCTCCATACGCGTACACGGTAAAAAAACTTTTCTCAGCTGTACACACTTTTCTTCTTTTTTACCAATAGTTCAGAATAATGCCCTGTTCTTATATGACCGTAAATATTGTCATCGATCCTCTTGAAAAGTCGAAGTCAGGGAGCAGTGGAAGTAGAAGGAGGACTCGCTAGCGCCACTACGCGACGACTATACGCGGGACACACGATCCGCTCTCTCGGTTCCCGCGGTGTGTCGCCCAGGCCGTCCGACTTATAAATCTCGCCGCTCTCGGAAGTAATAATAAGGCTGAGCTGCAGTAGTTGTACAGCCGAGCTCGGAAGAGAAAGACAGAAAGCGAGAGAGAAAGAGACGCCCCGTGGACGTTGGTCGCCCACGCAGGATGGCAGCTCGGCACGTCGCCCCGTGTTATTAGCGTGTCGACGGGGCTGTGTCTTTTCGGCCCCGGCTGCCGCAATAACATGTAAATTAAAATTAAAGGGGCTCGCCGTATGCAGTCCCCCGCGCCTCGTGTCTACGTGTGTAGGTGGTGTAGTGCGTGCGCGAGAGTGTGCGAGTGTGCACGAGGCGCTCGGTCGCATTAACGAGGCCTACTACTCACGTGACTCTCCTTATGCGCAGCAGCAGCAGCAGCAGCAGCGAGGAGAAGAGCCGGAGTGCAGCAGCTCTCGAGGAGGACGTAGTCGTCGCGTCTTTGGCAGCTCCTTTGTCTGGCGCGGCGCTCGAGGAATCGGACCTCTCTCTCTCTCTCTCTCTCTCTCTCTCTCTCTCTCTTGAGGGCCTCGTCCGGAGTGCACCGCACCGTTGCATCGCTTTCAGCCACCTCATTATCTTCGTTACATTGCGCGTGTACTCGCCTAGACTCGCGAGCCGCTGCTGCTGCTGCTGCTGCCTCCCATTTCTACAAGATGTTTTACATTTCGCTATTTGCCCAGCCTTCCTTGCGTGACCCGCGAACTGCGTTCTGAAACCTATATACGCAGCTACGG
>UELU01139105.1:124811-157119 GCA_900490025.1 Megastigmus dorsalis
GCAGCAGCAGCAGCAGCGAGGAGAAGAGCCGGAGTGCAGCAGCTCTCGAGGAGGACGTAGTCGTCGCGTCTTTGGCAGCTCCTTTGTCTGGCGCGGCGCTCGAGGAATCGGACCCTCTCTCTCTCTCTCTCTCTCTTGAGGGCCTCGTCCGGAGTGCACCGCACCGTTGCATCGCTTTCAGCCACCTCATTATCTTCGTTACATTGCGCGTGTACTCGCCTAGACTCGCGAGCCGCTGCTGCTGCTGCTGCTGCTGCTGCTGCCTCCCATTTCTACAAGATGTTTTACATTTCGCTATTTGCCCAGCCTTCCTTGCGTGACCCGCGAACTGCGTTCTGAAACCTATATACGCAGCTACGGCATGACTTCTTAATGTCTTTCTCATTTATTTCTTCGCTCTGCCCTCGAATACTCGCTCATGTATTTCATGAGGCTCTTTTTCCGCTCGAGCATCTTCTTAACATGATTGACGTTGCTTATTCGTATGCTGCTCTCACTCACTCTCTCTCTCTCCCTCTTTTCTGCGGATACATTATTTGCCAGCTACATATTTTTTTTTGTTTCAATTTGCATTGTTTTCTCATTCAAACATGCTGTAAGTTAATTTACATGCACATATAGTATCTTTTCCACTAGAATCGAAATGAAATTATCCTGGGCACTGTTGACTGTCGGAGTGTATTTGGGTAACTTATCTTACGATCACAGGTCTATTTATCAAACTATTTTTGACAAAGACCCAGAGGCAAGAGACTTATCCGAGTCTCATTAGTAAGTCGAGCAGAGAGGGTAGAGGAGGAGCGAGTGCGAAACTCGGTATAGGGGGCGCTCAAAAATCGAAGCACCCAGCTATCAACCCTCGCACGAGAGAGGAAGAGAAAGAGAGAGAGAGTCTAGTTGGTTTTCCGGACGACTTAGCCGGCAGTCAACATCGCGACGACTACTCGACTGAGCGTGTCCTATCGCTCCATACAGTCTCTCTCGCGCACTGGCTTTAACCTCGTGCACCGGCGGCAGCGGCAGTCTCCCGTTCAACTCCTTTGTGTACGCGTACGTACACTCGTTCATTCGGCGCTCCTCAGCAGCGACGGCGACGGCGGCGGCGCACATCAGAATCTGATTTACATCCTAATTACGCTCTCCCGCGCACTCTAGCACTTTAACCGTCGGCTATATACAGCGGCGGCGGCCCGTGTACCGTAGGTATGAGCGAAACCGCAGCGCCTTTCCGCAACGGCTAATCTGCATTTGAAGCACGTGCTCTCGAGTGCCTCGCGCTCTCCTCACCAGAGATAGAGAGAGAGAGAGAGAGAGAGAGAGAGAGAGAGAGCGCAGAGATCTCCAAGTGCGAGGAGAGGGACAGCAAGGGGAAAAGAAGCTCTAGCCGCGGACTTTAACTTTTTCCGCCACCGCCCTTGATGCCACTACTGCTGCTGGCTTGACTCCCCCTCCTGCCGAGAGAGAGAGAGAGAGAGAGAGAGAGAGAGAGAGAGAGAAATCCCCTCGTGGCGATGCGATGCCGCGTCGAGTATAAGAGGGAGAGAAAAAGCAGCAGCAGCAGTAGAGTCGAGAGCCCCGAGGATCAATACGTGCCCGGACAGGCAAATAATTTTGGGATTACTCCCGAGATCTTGGCCGCGATGGGTAATCCTTTGCCTCCCCCTCTCTCTTCCTCCTATCCGTGCTCTGCCTCGGAGTTCCTATACATCGGCCCCGGCGGCACGTACGTATCGCACGCGCGAGAAGGGGAACACGCCTTGCGTGCGGCAGGCCGCAAAAACCTGTAAATATCGGGCTCGTGCGCGGTGCGGCCAACGAGTCGAGAAAGCTTTTTTTTTGCCTCTCTCTCTCTCTCTCTCTCTCCTCGCTGACTCTGACTTTGTCTGACTGCGTATATACGTAAGAGAGGGAACAGCTCGTTCGGACGCTCCAGTTTCTTTTGGCGCACGCTCACGAGTATATATAAGAGCAGTCGGGACGTTGACGAGTGTAGGTACTGCACGGACGGGGGGCCCCGCACTCGTAAAACGTATACCTGTGCGCGCCATGGCCATCTCGACCGACGTAATGCTCCCCTCGATGCTCCCTTTATTAAGAGCTCAATTTTTCTCTTTCCTCTCTCGGTTCGTTCTGTTGCCGCTGTCTCTCGCTTATGAGCTGGCGAATCTCGTTGGCCGCGAACTTGTTTGCGTTTTAAATTACGATAAATCATGCTTTCTCTGCCTGCTGCCCCAGAGAGAGAGAGTTTTTTCGCTCACTGCCAGGTCTTGTCTGGTGGAAGAGCGAGTTACCGCTGCTGCCGCGCGTCTCTCACTCTCGCGGTGAAAATTGGGATAACGCGCGCGCGGTGCTTGCACGCTTCAATTCTCTGTTATAACGTATTGCGCCGGCGTAGAGGAGCGCGCTTGTCGCGACGCTTCAGCGATGCATTTATTCATAGAGTTCGCACATTTTTACTACACCCTCATTTCCCAGCTGTAATGCTTTTTTCAAGGGCCGCGTAGCTTTTATACACGCTCCGCGATCCCGGATAGTTTTACACCGTAACTCGGACTTTAAATATTCATAGACAGCGTCAAGTGTATCTTTCGTGTCCGGTAACTTATGCCTTTTGTAAATTATATAAAGAGCAGCAGGAGAAGCTGCAAACGCTCATTGCACCTTTTACGACTCGTATTATACGCAACCTTTTTTCCTCCGTGGCTTTCAATTTAAAATTAAAACCAGTCTGCGAAAATCATACCCTGCACCGGTTATACGCGCTTTATATATTTCAAGCTTCGAACGAGGCAGCAAAAACTTGGTGGATATAGTATACGGAGAAGAAGACCAAATCGCGGACGCATCTAATTTTTTAATCATTCCGAATCCGCCTCCCATGACGAGGGAAAATAGGACAAGGGAGGGTTGCGCGCGGATTGTTTCGGAGAAACGCTGCCATGAGATTAAAAAAAAACGCCTTGCTGCTGCTGCTGCTGTTGATCCTCGACATCTCTGTCTTCCTGCGCAGCCACGCCTTTTTCGGAACGACAGACAGTCCGTCTCGAACTCTTTAAATTCATAAATTAAATTTGAATAGCATATTATGGAGATATTTGAGGAGGAAACCGTTTTTAATAATTGCATAACGGAATCCTTGATTGTTTCTCTTTTCTTTTTTTGCTTCCTACGTAATTTTTTCCATCATAACTGTCTTTATATTGTCTCTGCGACTCGAGAGTTGTCTGAGCGAGTCGGAGTAATTTTATTCTCGAAATTTATATGAACGTTAAAAAGTAAAGAGGGAAATTGTTGGAAAAAGCTCTAGACTTGCGGAAAATGAAAATGCGTTCGCAGAAAGTAAGGGAGAGTGTAGGAAAAGACATGAATTTTGAATGGAAGTAAATATTTCTGTTTCTCCAAGCGCTCGAGTTGTCCTTTAATTATTCTCGATTTAGACTTGCTCTATCTCTCTCTCTCTCTCTTTTTCTCTCTGTGCTGGTCGCTCGCGAGACTTCGAAGCTCGAGGCACTCGGAGGGTCGTGCTTTCTCAAGGTCTGTCTTATTTATTTGGTTGCGCGCCGCCCGACTACTCCTCCGTCCTCTCGAAAGCCTTTTCTATTCATCCTCTACCTCACGATTCGCGCCTCGCCGTCTCTTCTCCCCTTCCCCCTCTTTCTCTCTCTCTTTCACTACCTTTTCGCTTCTCGACTCATCGGCCGAGGGACTACACTACTGCCGCCACCGCCGCCGCCGCCTCCTCCACTGCGAGCATCGCCCAGTCTCGGAGATAATGAGAAAATTCAGGAAACTCGGAAAGGCTCGGGCTGCAGTGCGCGCGCGAGCGCTTTAATCGCCCTAGCCGATAGCGGAGCGAGGCCAGCAGCAGCAAGTCGGATTCGCGAGATCACGAAGTGATCTTCGCCTTTATTTGCTCAGGCCAGGGCCCGACCCGGTGGAGCTTAAAAGGCAAGAGCCGCTGCCGCTGCCGCTGCTGCAGACGAAAAATTTCTCTCTCCGCGGGGTTCCTTTCTTTCTCGAGTACTCTATTCTTTACTCGAATCATTATTAGTTTGCCTCGATCGTTCCGTGCGCGTTTGCGTAGCTGCACTATCTACTGTAATAAAGCCATTTATAATTATAAAAAATTAAACTAAACTCGTTTGCAAACGAAAAGAATGAAGTAAATAAAATTGTATATTGCTTGCATAAATAATATTGATCGAACGTAATAAATTCAGTCCCTGTTCAAATATTATACGCACACATTTTTAACATCGGAGCTATTAAATAATTTCATATTGTCACGTTCGCCGCGTCAGGATTTACAACATCCGACATAATTAAGCAAGCTCTTAACAAATTGCTCCCACTCTCTCTCTCTCTCTCTCTTTCTTATACGGACGTCATTCCAATTCCGCGCGTACATAAGGGGGGAGCTGCCGGTATAATGAATTCCGTAAATTATTGAAAGCTTAAGAGAGATTCGCGGTGTGATCCATCGAGAGTCTCCTCGCTATGCATAATTAATGTATACCCGGCCCTTTTATCATTCTAAGCGACAGCGATTTTTTCTCCTCCCTCCTCCTCCTGGCCAGATGCCTCCCTCCAATTTCCGAAATAAAAGCACGAGAGAGAGAGAGAAGGAGCAAAAAGACATAAAAAGACATCCGGCGCAACAAGATTCGAAATCGAGCTGCTGAGGGAGTAGTGCAAGTGCCGAGGAGAGAGCGAACTGCTGGCGCACCGATGAAAAATCACCCCACGCTCCAATATCCTCGCAAGTAGGACACGTTCAATGGACCGTATCATATTCATTTTTTTCCTTCTCCTCTCTCTCCCAGCTTTCCGCGCGCCACCTTATACTCACTACCTACTCCCACGTAGGAGGCAGTAGCAGCGGAGCAGCAGCAGCAGTCGTCGGGCGAGTTTCCCCAATTTCTTCCTGCGCGCGCGAGAGAGATTTCGTCCCCGAGGAGGAAAAAGACTCTCGACACTCATGAAAGATGTAGAGGCGAAAAAACGACCTCGAGCTGCTGCCTCTCTCTCTCTCTCTCTCTCTCTCTCTCTCTCTCACTTTTCCTCGGATTTCGATCGAGGCCAAGCTGCAGCAGTACCACCACCGCCAGTCGACGACTTCTGCTGCTGCTGCTGCTTCCTTCCTTCCCCCGTCGTCCCCAGCTCTTATCTCGCTAGCAGCTCGGCCGAGATGAAGAAGCTCGGCTCCTCGGCTCCTGCACGAGTGGGGCGTGTGGAGAAATTGCGCAAAGAGAGGAAAAAGACGATCGATAAGCTTTCGCCTCGTAAGACAATTTCTTTTTTCTCCCCCTCTTGTTCTCTCTCCCTTCTCATTCTTCTCCTGTGTAATTCTCTCCCCTTCACCTTCTCTCCTCTCCTCTCCTCTCCTCTCTGATTCCTTGCAGGGCTAACCTAGAAGAGCGTCGCTTTCTTCTTCTTGTCCTCGTTAAAAGGAGACTCGCCGAGCTTGTGTATCCGTCTGCAGCCTGTGTCTTTTACGCGCTACGAGACAGATACTCTAGCCTGTATCGGACAACAATTTCTTCTATAGCTCCACTATCTTTCTCTATACTATTTACCTGAGGGAGCTAAAATGCTTTCTTATGGTTTGCTTCTGTTCTGTTTCTTGCCACGTCACCATCTTTACCAATATTTCGATACTCGCTGTCTCGTTGAGCGAGCACGGCAAATATATATTCGGAGTAGATTAGCTAAGCGTGTTACCCGTCAAATAAGAAGACAGCAATCACTTTAACTAAAATCTTATAAAGCAATAATTTTAATAATGCGTCAAGTCGTGACGGTGGTATACATTTTTAAAATAAATCAAACATCCCCCTACTCGCGTCGATAGAAGGAGAAGGCAGACACTATACCGAATACAAAAGATAAATGGATTTTATCCGTACAAAATACCTGAAGTTTGTTTCTGAAATTCTTAGCGAGCGGATGGGGCGAGGGCTGGGCTATAACGAAATTAAAGAGCGCGCGCGATACGAGCTGCAATATCAGCCGGGGGGATGAATATTTAGATTCACAAAATTCCTGGGCATCTGTTGGAAATCTTCGAGGCTTCTATCTCTCTCTCTCTCCTCGAGTGCGCGCAGATCGAAAGACAAGCTGGCAAGATCGCGCAGGCAGCAACAGCAGCAGCAGCAGCAGCAGCAGCAGCAGCAGTTCCGCTGCTCGCACAATGAATTTACCACCTTACGTTTGTCCCGCGTGGCTCCGCAGGGCTTTCCCATTTTCTTTCTCCAACGAGGCTTGGACAGCCCTTCCCGAGCGAGCGAGGTTGAAGGCTCGGGGGGTCGACGTCGGGAGGGTGCAAAGACGTCGAGCCCCCTTGGGGTTGAACCTTCGCCCCCTTCTCTCTTCTCTCTCTCTCTCTCATTCTCTTCGCTCTCGTCTACTCTCTCCCTCGGCTGTGTCTTAGGTTTCCTCGCGTCTCAGAAATTCAGCGACCAGAGCAGCTCGACACTTTCTTCTTTCTCTCCCCTCCTCCGGCCTCTAGGTATATACGTTATACGCGTACGTGTATATACAACATATGCGTAGAGCTGCTGGCGAGGCGAGTCCGGTCGAGGTTCGAGGGATCGAAAGTAATGAAACTGTTTCTTAGCTGAGAGAAGAGCCGCCGCCGCCGCCGCCGCTGCTGACCCTCCTTGCCTGTGCCGCCCCTATATTGCCTACGAGATCGGAATTCCTGAGCTGCGGCATCTTTTCTTTCTACGGCGGTGGTGCCGCGCCACACCCCACCTATATCCGCGTCGCAGCTCGCTCCCTATCATTTCCTCTCTACCTTCTCCTCGTCCACCCCCGGTCTTCACCCCCGCCCGAGCGGCAAGTTTTATCAAAACCTCCCGGAGGCTTAGTCTTGTAAATCGCTGGATCTCGCGATTAGGATTCTCCCGGCGAAATCCCGAGGATCCGAGCGGCTTCTTCTATTATCATCTTCGACTATCGAGCCACGTTGAGGCTACTGCGAGTCTCAGTGTGTGCGCGGGTGTGCATGTGTGGGTGGGTGTGCGCGTGCGGGACTATACCGAGCGAAATCCGAGAGACGCTGGCTTTGGCCGGGGATTTTCAGCGCGGCGACCTCTCGATCAAATTTTCCCCCAAATATTGGATTTGCCCGATTTCCATGCATTGGCCGCTCCTGAAATCTCTTCCAGTTAGCCAACTTCGAATCCCGTGAGTTTCGGCCCCGCGATTACGGTTTTTAATTATTGCTCCGTCGCCGCCGCCGCCGCCGCCGCTGCTGCTGCTGTAACAGAAAGTTTGATATTCACTGTGCCGCGAGGAAAAGCCGCACCGCGTTTTAGTCAATGAAATAACTTTCGCGGATCTCCCGAGGAGTTAATTTCCATATTGTCGAGGGAACGTGCATAAGCGATACGTATTTTAAATAATGAACCGCCCTTTCGCCCCCTCCTCGAATTCCAGGTGTCACAGAGTAATTTATACTCTGGTTTTATTAATTATTCAGCGAAGCTTTGCAAATTTGAGTATCGAAGTCTGCAGTCCAATGTGCTTGTGAATACTTTGCGCTCTTACTGTGCCTATAACTATGGAAAATAAATTAATATAAAGAATTTTGGTAAAAATTGAAAATAACCGCGCTCGTTATTTTTACTTGATCATGTCAATAAGTCGACGTCCATTGCCTCCATGGAATGGCAAAAAAAAAGCTATCCAAATTATTATTTCGAAGAAACAATTCAAGCCAGCACGCGACGGTGCAAACGATGAATCGGCATTGCGAGCGACCGATCGATCTCGATTCGGTCGTCTTCGGAATCGGAGATAATGGAATTGTCGGGCGAGAGCTATGGCGATGAAACGGCGTGGCAAGCGGCAAAAGCCACGCGGCGCTAGAGTACGGCGTCTGAGGCGGTGGGCGCAGAGAGTCTCGCGCTTATACTGCCGGGCAATAAAATGAAATATGTAATGCGATTTAGCCGCATCGGCTGCAGTTTCATCACGTATAGCCGCTCTATATAAGTAAGCAGCCACTGTCGGCCGGCACAGAGGGAAAGGGAACCACCACCAGCAGCAGCAGCAGCAGCAGCAGCATCCCTATAGGCAAGCGAGTCGCTTCTTGCAGGCTTCCAAGCCCCTCGCGAGAAGGAGGAAGAGGAGGAGGAGAGCCACCCGAGCTTCCTCTATATACTGCGGGATACTTGAAAACTTTGCCTTGTTATGGGAAACCATACTCTCGCTCCCTCTGGCTCTCCTCCTCCTCCTCCTCAGTACGTAAACATTCGCCTACCTGGCCACGTAGCCTCGTAATGCCCGTTTATGCGCCATTCAATCCGAAAGAAAATTTTGAGGATGCTGCAGGCCGTCGCCGCCGCCGCCGCAGCAGCAGCAGCAGCAGCAGCCACACGCAGCGTCTCACGGCCTTTTACGAGCGACTTATACCGCGTCCCGGGGAATTAGAGCTTATGGCGCTAAAGTACACTATACGCCACCGTCTTACATCGACTTTTCCTTATCTCTTTTTGTTCCTCTTTCGCTCGCCAGCAGCAGCTCCTCCTCCTTCTTTTTCCTCTTCTATGCTCGCGTTATAGCACCGTTATGCTTGAGGATTTGAATAAGTCAGGGGGTTTTTATGGGCTATTTCTGTACGTTCTTTTTTCCTTCTTTTTCGAATTGCCCGATAACGTTTTGCTTTGTTTTCTGTTTCAGGTTCGTATATTTTTACCTTTTTTTCGGAGAAGGTGGAGGATCGAGCGTTGCATCTACACGCTGAAAAGAGTCAGTATGGCACTTTACTTCAACTCTGTATACCTGTTTCAATTTTCATCCTCCGGATATCTCTTACCGAAAGGCTAAAGCTCTCTCAGTGACTTTATTAAATTTGAATATCTCCTCAGCTACAGGAAGCGAATACAGTTATGCAGTAACATATTTTATAATCGTGGATCTTATAATTTTATAGCGTCGAGAATTTCTCTGCACATTTCACTGCCAGTTAGATTTTCTTAGATTGAGAGAGCATTAGCGCTTATTCAGAGGGAAGAAGCCAAAGAAACCAAACAAGAGGTGAAAACCGATCATGATTTCCCCTCGCTCTCAGGGTAAAATTAAAAGCAAGGAGTTGCAAAGAAGCGAGACGATTAGGTATACAGGCGCGATAATAGTCGCGCGAAGGGTTCGCCAGCTCGCAGTCATCCGGGACTCTCGAGTAATTTTCGCGTAGGGAAAGAGTAGTCCAAGCCGGAAGCCCAGCTTTGCCCTCTTCTCAAACGTTTTAATTAGCACAAAGGCCCAGTAAGGCTGAGGGAGAGGATGATTAAGCCGTCGAGGAGCTGCTGCAGCGTAGCGTTTCGCCTTTCACGAGTCCTTCGCTCTCGTCCCAGACGCGTATATAAGACGAGAGGCCATTTTTTTCTCCCCCTCCTCCTACCGACGACGCCGTCCTCGTCGTACCTTTCGGTGCAATTTTTTGTCCGCGGCAGTCTCCTTTCTTCTTCCTTCTCGCGTAGAGATAGAGAGAGAGAGAGAGAGAAGTCTGACCGTGGGTAGGGACTCATGCCGCTTGTCGCTCCGGATTAACCGACAGACGGATTACGTAATTGAATAAAATTAGGCGCTCGACATGAGCCGACCGTCCCCAAATGCTCATTATACAAACTGTCTTGTAATATTTTTCCCCGAGCTGGCGTATCTTCCTCGAGTGTGCAGGAGACGTCGAGCCGCGCGAGAGGAAGAAGAGTGTGTATATACCTTACACTCGAGTAACCTCGCGGCGGACTCGGCAGTTTTACCTTGAAAAATTCGACAAAGTATAAAGGTAGGAGGAGCAGCGAGTCACGTGTGCGCGGAGCAGTGCCGGGCACACACTTTTTCCTCCTCGACGAATAAATTACACCGAGAGACCGTTTCTGTAATGAAAAAATAACAATAAAATGACAAAAGCCTCGGCGGAAAGGGGAAAAAGGAAAGAGACGCGACGCATATAACGGGGAGCGGAAAAAGAATGGAAACACGCAATTAAAGTTGCGCCTCGTTTTGCGCGCACATGCAAAGTAGCTGGCAAATTGCAAGAGAGCGAGGCAAGCGTTGCCGCCGCCGCCGCGATTCCACGACGTCCAGAGGCAGGAAAATCCCGCCGTGGATGTGCACCGCGGCTACTGCGCAAGCACGTCGCGTAACGAGCTTTTTTCCCTCGACCGTCCACGACTCGCGCGCGCGCGGGAGAGACGAAGTAATCCGCGCATCGCGCTCTGCTTTGGCCGCGTTTACATGCCGCCGTCGGGTGGATGAAGCTGCGACATCGCGAGCGGAAGAAGACCGCCGCCACCGAGGGCGGCAAGAAAGCGTGCCTTTGCTTTATAGTCGCGAGGATGAGTCACCGGGCCGCGACTTTAAATCGCGCGCGAGATTAAGACGTGCGCGCTCGTTTTTGCGCGGCTCTCAACCGCGCCGAGACGGCCGCGTTTGCGCTTTATTTGAGCTGAGTTCGCGATGCTGCTGGACTGATAGCGGCGACGAGGAACTTTAATTCGACGCGATAATGATGACGATTGCGGTGGCTCTGAAGAAAACGGTTATCGCATCATTTGTACGTATGACGCAGCGGCCGTTCGCCGGCAATCGAGTGCAAATCTCATTGGGCTCGTTAAAACAACTTTAATCGCTTTCTACGCACATTCGTTACTTTGTCCTCCTTTGGCTGCTCGATCGACTATAAGCTTCCATTCGATCGCGACTCTCTGCAGTCACGCGCGTTAATTTTCTTCCTCCACTTCCCACTCTGATTATGATATTTGCCCTAGCAAAAAAGACAATTAACTATTCTCTAACCCACCGACGTCTATTTCTTGCTGGTTCGTGCATGCATTGCTCTCCTCCTACCACCTCCGGCTTCCTTCAAAGCCCGCGACGGGCAAAAAGTACAGAGAACCCGGGGTATATGTGCATATAGAGTCCCGGGTCCTTTTCATTTTCTCCAGATTAAAACGGGATTTAATAAAGCGGCGTACGAGCATTTAATCGGCGACTCTCCGGCTCCGAGAGCGAGAGCAGTGCAGCGCCACTTGTCGCCGCCCTCCGCAACTCTACAATATCCGGCTTCATTTTCTTAATTGAGAGCTACGGCCAAGGGGGATGCTGAATTTGCAGATGAGTCGCGCAAACAATTTTGCGCCCTCGTGTTATGTATGTACGTGTATATGTATGTTTTTACGGCCAGTCGAGGATCGGATTGCCATTTCCTCTTCGCTCCCTATACTTTTCCTTTCAACCTTTTTTTGACATACGATTCGCCCTCTCACTCTCTTGTCAGGCCGTTTATGTATCGAATGTCCGCGAATTACCGAGATGTACTTTATTAAGTAATGTATGATGTCGAAGCAACTAATACAATTAAAAGTTATAATTGCTCTTTTAATTACGAGACTCTATACTAATGGTAATGGGGCTAATTACGTTGCTGAGTAAAGGATACTTTTACCCGAAATTTAAAGAAGCTGAAAATTGAAATGCCTCAAAACATTATACGAAAAAGCCTGTTTAATGATTTTTCAAACCTTGATCGATCAAAATATATTATTTAAATGTTTAAACAGCTACAAGTTTATAATAATAATTACGTTTCTTCTCTTTGAATATAAGTGCGCCCGGTTTTATCGCAGTCGGTCTGTACATCGGTGTAATGCCGATGTAATCCTCGATAGAAGATCGGCCAATAAACGTTCGGGGCGTTGGCCATATCCTCCCGCTCGCGCAAGGTAATCTGGCCATTGTCTATTCTTTCAGCTTGGCGCTTAACCGGCGATTTCTATGGAGCAATGACAATAAAACGAGGATTTCGGACCGAATCGCTTTGCAAAGGTCTGCAGCGGGGGCTAGAAAAAAAGGGCCAGAGCTCGCGCTCAGAAAGAAGGAAACGTCCGGTGCAGCCAATTGTGCTTAACGCGAGGGAACGCGAGTATAAAAAGGTCTCCGTGCACGCGGATTATTTCCGCGAAAGTTTCGCCCGTGTTTGCCTTTTCATTTTCTCATCGGCGGTGTAATGAAAGGAGAAAATACCTCGAGGGTGGCGTATGTATATTAAAAAGGAGGAGGTTTAGCCAGAGAAGTAATCAAGGGTACTGAAAAAATATTGGCCATGCGTGGCAAATAAACGGGTGCCGCAATATTTCTCCACCGGGGGAGGACTGCCGGGACGTGAAGGAAGCCGCGCGGCATAGAGGAGCACGAGATAGGGAGCCAACGCATTTCCGGCTATCCTACACTGGATTAAAGCGTTCTAGCGGTGCGCCGGCCGAACAAAACTCTAAATGAATCGTGAAATCCCCGCTTCCGCAGTATGCCGTTCGAGTAGGCAGAAAGAGAGAGGCCGACACTCGCGCGAGCGCGCCGAAAAAAAAGCACGGATAAATCGCAGGAAAATTGAGCGAACTCGAGGAAGGACGCGCTTGCTGCCGGCGGGACTCGCTTAATGAAAAGTCTACAATCGAGAGAGCGAGAGGGAATTCTCGCGGCGCTTTAATTAACGGTTTCGAATGTTATCTTCATTTCGACGCGCCCGAGCTTCGGGATCGATATACACTGTGTATCTCTCTCTCTCTCTCGCTCTCTCGCTCACTTTTTTCCTCGCGCAGAGAGTTTTCTCTCGCTCTTTCTCTGTCTCTCGGCGGCGGTGGCTCGAGCGCGAACGCGAGTTGGTCCGCCCGCGGCGATGTCGACTGATGTTTAATTCCAGTCGTTTGTTGTTGTTTCCACCCTTTCTGTTTTTATTGTGTTTTTCATCCATATAGCTCGGAGCGTCGTGGCGCTTCTGCTGCAGTTTTCCGCCCGGCGGGACACCGTTGCACCACCGCCGCGGCTATGGTAGCAGCTATCTCGAGTTTCGCGCCGGGCTTTTCTCTCTCGCTCTCTCACACTTATACAGAGCTTTGCCTCGTGTTCTACTTTGTCTTCCTCTTAAAGTCAATCAATTACGCCTTTACTGCGCTGAGGGAACTTTTAATAGAACCTTCTTTTTCTCTTACCCGCGCGCGTTTTTTAAATGTGCCTTTCCCTCTCTTTTTTTGTAAGCTTTTAATTCCGGGAGATTTTTTTTTATTTGACTTTGTAAGCGAACGATATTTGAAAATGCTTTGAAGTATTCCCTTTTTTATTTCGCACGGACTATTGGTTTGTAAAATGCGGAAATACCGTATTTCGAAACACGTAGACCTAGATGTACATGTACAAATTTAGAATTCCTTCATAGAAATATTCTTTTGTACAAGATCTCGAGAAGGCAATATTTTTGGCGGGATATCTTGTTGTTTGAACTGAAGCGTGAAAAAGAATTGCGAAACGCTCCTGTAAGCGATATATAAAATTCGTGGAAAAACACTTAACAAAAGCTGTTGTTTGGCCATTCTATTAGAGCGTGAAATCGCACTCGTCTTTGCGGCAAAAAGTCGAGTGGCGCGGCAGCGTATATATACACTGCACGAGCGCGAACGTCGACGACGACGACGGCGGAAGGTTCTTCCTGAAAAATCTCGAGTAAATATGACGTCTCTGGGACACGACTAGTGCAGAAAAAGTCGGTAAAAAAAAGGTACGGCTGCACGTATGAAATTATCTGGCACTTGGCCTCGCGTACATGCAGTATATATATAAAAAGAGAAAAACCTCGGGTATATAAAAAGGGGGAAAAAACACGTCGTCGAGCTGCAGACGGACATGTACGCGCTCGATGCTACATCTCTCTTTTTCTCTTTCTCTCTGTTTGGGTGCGCGCGAGGACCCAAGAGACATTCGGGGGACGGAACGAAAGTACGGAACGGAAATCAGTTGCTTGGACGTCGTCCATGTTACATGCCGAGAGCACCGCGCCTGTGCCAAACCTCCTTCCGATTCATCCGCTCCTATCTCTCTCTCTCTCTCTCTCCCTCTCTCTCTCTTTCTATCTCTGTGTGTGTCTTCCCCGTTGACTCCCATCTCACTGTCTCTCGGGCGCTGCGTTATCATCATGCCCCGTTGCCGAAGGATTTACCGCCGCCGACGGCGATGCCAAATTTTTATGTGGTCCGTTGGACTGCTTGCCCGGGCAAAGGCCGACTCCAGCTCTATCTGCGACTAAAGAAGATTCACTGCGCTGCGGCAGTGTGTGTTCCGAGCTCGTCAAACTTTTATTTGCACTCCCTTCTCTTTCACTTTTCCACCTCCCAAAGTTTTCTATTCGCGTAAATACGCCCTGCTGAATTGCCTTTGCACATCCGAACATTTTTACAAACTTAAATGATATTTTCAATTTCCATTCGACGAAGAAAGATATCAATAAAATTTCTGCTAAAATAATTCCATTTCATTTCCAACCACTTTAACAATAAGAAAGATAATTTTATTACCCTTACTACAGTTATAAAACCTGATAAATATTGATTGAGCACTAGTTATCTTTTGTTCAATAGAATTATTATCTTCTTTAAGACTCAACGCTTTTTTGATGTGTAAATTTATTAAAATGTTGCTCTCTATCTCATATAAATTTTCGTAGATTTATTTATAGAAAAGAACCAAACTAATTAGCAGGGGCTTACGTCTATCCTCTTAATTTCCCTCATTAAAATCGAAATTACATTTCACTCGCTATGAATGTAATATTTTATATTACGATATTGCAGCGGAACAAAGCGAAAATCAACAAAGCACCGGGAATTCCAATGATTCCGCGCACGCATCCACTTATCAATGAAGATATTTAAAGTTTCCTTTCACAAACGGCAAACTGCGCGTGTGCAGGCGACTGCAGGCTAATAAAAAATTCATCGACATGCCTCGCGGAAACTAATATCGCGCGACGCGACGCATCCTTCCATCGATTCCATCACTCGAGCTCGAGCTCGAACGCGCGCGCTCACATCTCCAACGTATTTTTAATACTTGATTAATGCCAGTCGCGTAGTAGTGGCGACCGGCCGCTCTCGGCTTCACTCCCGCCCCGTAATCGCGTGCCACCATCGCTGATGCCCCGTAAAACAAACACAATACTCGCGTTTGCTCAAGCCTTTTTGCTCTCTCTCTCTCTCTCTCTCTGGCATCGCGGGCACAGCTGACGATCCCCTCCTCTTCCTCGACTCTGTCCTACACGCGCTGCACGCACACGCGGCGCTTAGAACGGCTCTCCTGGACATTGTAGTCGGAGCCGCTTTACACGTTAATAGGGTAATCGATACGAGCGGCGGCCGTTGGAGGCCAGCCGGTGGCTACACGGTTCCGACGCGCGCCTTTCCTATCACAAAAGGAGGAAGAGAACTGGAAGCGATAGGAAGCGGTCGTTTGCATTCGTCGCGGCCTCGGTGCGTTCGCTCGCGCCAAATCCCTCGTTTTTCCCTCTTTCGCTTCTATTAGCCGGCTAACGAACTTAATCGGTCCGTTCGTCGAAGGGGTAGCAAGCGCGAGGCCAAGCGCAATCGGCGCTCGTGTTATTTCGCGCCTCCCTCTCCTATAATTTCCATACACTAGCTCGAGCCACTGCCGCGTTTTTCTCCATTGCCGAGGCTAAAGGCCGCTCGCTCGATTACGAGGAACCAAGGCTTAAAGCTCTTATACCGGCCGGGACACACACACACACACACACTTCCTCTCCTTGCGAGCTTTTATCGCTCGCCCGGCTATTGGGAATCGCTTCGTTGTCGTTCTTTTTTCGTCGATATACCTCTAAAAGTGAATTTGCCGCTCCTTTATATACTTGGTTGTCGGCGCTGGTAGTCTGGTATTGGATTCGCGGCTAAAGTTAGATGTTAACCGCGCGAGAGAGGTTTAATTAAGCTAACTGATGTGCGATCGCAGACGAAAATAAGCTGCTGCTTTGTACCAACTAAAAACTCGCGGACTCGTTTACGAACTCTGCTAAGACCGCGTACTAAACTTTTATAAGCACAAGCGAACTCAGTAATAGGCTCCTTAATTTACATTAAAGCTTTGTTAATTTTGGATATATACTCTTTCAATTAATATGAGATATTAGTATACGAGGCCGTAAAAATATCGTGTGATAGACGAAAAACCCATTTGACGCCCTATACAAACTGCAGCCACGGTTGAAATCTAATAATGGCAAAACTCATTCATATAATAACAGTCGAGCTGCTCACACATACACACACTAAGTCGATTCAACGATCCACAAATCTTCTCATTCAATCTCGCCCTCGTAAAATTTTCGCTGTCAAACAGAATTTATGAAACACTCGGCTCGAAGTCATCGTTCATTACGAGGCGCACGAAAACAAGAGAAAGAGAAAGAGAGAAAGAGAGTCGGAAAGAAAGAAAGAAAGAGAGAGAAAGAGAGTCGGCGAAGTCGAAGAACAAAAAAGTAGACACTCGAGCCCGCGAAAGGCCCTAGGAAATCGTAAAAACGGCTGACGAGACGCTCCTATACGTTTGCGAGTGTGTATATGCGTATGCGCATATTAGTGAGAGAGAGAGAGAGAGAGAAGGGGCTCTGTGTGTATACATGATCAATTCCGCGTCGACGGCGTCGGCGTCGAGAGCGCGCGAGGCGAAATAAAAACGAGCCGATCGATAAGGCCTCGGTTCGCGCGCGGCCGCGTCTGTCGGTGCGGAGGCTCTCTCGGTATATAGAAACGCTGAGCGCGGGGGTGTGGAGAGAGAAGCAGCGGCGAAACGAAAAAAAAAAGCGAGGGAAACGAGGTGGAAGATGCATACGTATATAGCCGAGAGAGAGAGAAAGAAAGAGAGCGGTTCACCACGGCAATAATCTCAGTCGAGTGGGCCTCGCGCGCAGCCGTTAAAAAAAGTGCTAAGTTACGGAGTTTGACGTTTTTACGATTCAGTTTTCATGGTCAGAGAGAGAGAGAGAGAGAGCTAGCGGCTCGCCTCTCTTTTCTCCTATATAGCGTCAGACGCCCGACGTAGGCTCTTTTTTCCCTCACTCTCTCTCTCTCTTTCTCTTTCTCTGGTGCTCTGCACTCTCGGCGCGGCGGTGAGCTGTCGAGGAGGAAACGCTTCCGACTTATTATTCCCGCTATTAAGGCTTTACCGCGAAGGCGCGGGCGCTCCGTGTTTTTCTTCGAACGCATATCGAACGGCTCGGGCCGCCGCGTACATGTGTACACGTATATAATGTACGTAGACCCGCAAGCCAACGAGTAATGTACCCCACTTCTTTTCACTCGTTCCCCTATATAGACGCGCTTGACTTTGACTTTTGACGCGTGTTCCTTGTGATCTTTACGGATATATATATATATATATATATATATATACACGGAGCGCTTTAAGAAAATAAATCGAGTCGCGCGGAGCGATTTTATTTGTGGATCGTATGCGTGCGGGGCGGTGTGGTCCGCTTAAAAGCTCGGCCCGGCCGCGGCGTTTACCCATTTGCTTTCTTTGGGATTTTATGATGAGGGTGTCCGAATGACCTGCGGGTTAATAAAAATTTTTATCGGTACGCCACGCCTGCTGGTTCCCTACTTGTGCGCGGCTACTGAAAACCGCCGTCGTAGAGCTTTCGAGTACTCAGCTTATTCCAAAGTCTATACAGCTGTAACTGTGCGCGGACCCGGGGAATTTATTTACTTTTCCCCGAATTTCCATTTTATCTCTCTCGCGCAGCTCGATCAAACGAATAATTTAATACAATACGCAACGATTCACTGGGAACTTTTGGCTGGACAGGCTCATTTTCCAACTTGCGGGTCTCTCTGTGCAATGTATAATAGCCGTAGTAGCTCGCAATTATTCGCGGCGTCAAATTGGCCCATAAACAAAATTCGGCAGGGCGATCGCCGGGCAATTGTATAAAAAGCAATGGAGAGCGAATGGGAGGGAGGATTTGGCGAGCCGTTCGTAAATCGCGCAAGTTGGCCCCGAAATCGGCGGGAAAGGGCCGCGTCGCATAATGGTTTCCGAAGGGCATTTCTCGCAACAATTAGCCTCCTCGTGCGTTGGCAGTTGGCCAGAAACGAGGCGCACTGGCTTCTCTCACCTACGCTCGCTCTCTGCCTGCCCGCCGCGCATACACCTCGCCGATCTGACATAATAGTTCCCGAAATGTCCATTAAATAACTCGCCTGATCTCGCCCGTAGTCTCTTTTAAATACTCGTTATACGCTCGGTGCTTTTCCAGCGGCGCTCCAGGGGGGATCTCCACAATGAAAAAACCATTTTGAAATCGTATTTCACGCGGTTACAGCTCGTCGATACATTTAGTGAACTTGTAGGGATTGTGTTATTGTACCGGCATAAATCCCGAATTTCCAATGTTTAAAATCAATCATTTTGAATATGATTTTTCTGCAGGTTATAAATAACGGGTATCATTTTGAACTAAAGGTATTAATTATAATTATAACTTTTATATATATACTGTATATATTATTTTTAAAAGCCTGAAAATGGGTGTTCATTATTCGCTTATCTCCCGAGCGATACGTTAAACTGGCCGTTAATAATGCTATATCAAATCTGTCAATTCAATCCAATCTATCAATACATTTTCAATCTGACTCGTTCCAATTAGACAAAGCGCGCTATCGAAATAATAAAAGAGCAAATATGCGTGCGGCGGCAGGCGGCTATCGAGGCGACTGCGCCAAAATCGAAATTACCATAGCAATAACAAGTGGTAAAATTCGAAAAGAATTGTCAAACTCTCGTGGAGATGAAAACGCGCGGAGGTTTACGGCACAAGCCATAATCCCCGAAGTGCGTTATTACAACGTAATGGGAGCAAGTGAAAAGGGAAAAAGGGGGAGGGGGAGGGAGTAACATACGCGTGTCTGGAGGTTTTATTGGGCCAACGGCAAACAACATTTTATTCCAACACCGCGTCAATTTTCGTGCTCTCTCGGTAGAGGACAAAGACAAGCGGCAGCAGCAGCATCAACAGGAGGTGGGGAAGAGCTTTCATACATACGCGAACGGCGCGTCGGATATCGGCGATGCGTCGATTTCGACGAATAAGTCATTTCCGCCACAAGCCGTGACTGTCATAAAAAGCGGCCCTGGCGGCGCTTCGTTCGCCCGATGCGTTTTGTCTCTCGATTCGATTTGACTCTCTCTCTCTCTCTCTTTCTCTCTCTGGCTCAATGCCGCGAGCGTATATATATCGATGTTTTCGCTACATTACACACGGCGACACACAAACGCTTCACGAATTTTCGTGTGCATATTTGCTACGTGTTCGGGGCTCGCTCGCATAGAAAGCCGAATAAACATGTCCCTTCCGGACGATTAAACGATGTGACCGCTGCCGCGTAGTTTGTGTCTATATATAGCAGGCGCATAGGGAAATTAGGTAACAGCCTCCACTGGACAAGTTCGATTTGTTTTTTTTTCCCTCGCCTGCCAATGTTCCTACACTTTTGTTCGACGCACTCTATGAATGTATTACGTTTGCGCTTCCCGTTTAGATGCTTATCGCGGTTGTTCGGAGCGCTGTTTATGCGCTTATCAGCTCAAATATAGTTGCATCTCCGGAAAACCGTTGTGCTGAAATCCTAATATTCTATTTACCCATTTGCCATTGCCAAAACCAACCAAACTGTATGCTTATATACTTTGACTTGGTTTGCATAAACAATGAATTCCTACCACATTCCCGATAGAGATTCATGTACACAAGCCACCGGCACAGACAGATATATATATATAAACGTTATGATAGATGTGGCAGCTGCGCAGTCTTCACGCGTGAAATATTCAGCATTAAATTGTATCGCACCGGTACAGCAGAGAGCGAGAGAGTGAGAGAGAGAGAGAGAGAGAGAGGCGAAAGTATAATTCGGCAATTCATCATTGGCGATGCGGGGAAATGCTCGCGTAGAAAGAGCAAGAGAGCAGCGCAGCGGTGGCAGTAGCGGCAACAAAGACACGACGGTGGCGAGCGAGGAAGAAGCAGACGTTAATTTCCGAAAGCAGAGAGAGCGCCTACATTCAATTATTCGCATTCCCGCTGAACGGAGCAGCAGCACCAGTAGCCGAGAGACCAGCGTCCGTGCACGCGCAGAGCAAGCGCCCGATTACGAGCTTCTGGCGATCCGTTCATTCGTTTCTTCGCTGCTCTCTCTCTCTCTCACTCTCTCTCTTTCTCTCTCGCCGTGTTCTGGCTTTGCTCAAAGCGTCCACGTTCGCTTTCTCGCTCGCTCGCCTCTTCCTTTGGGGTGGAAAAAAGCAATTCCTGGGCAGAAAGAGAGAGAGAGAGAGAGAAAATGTGATTAAAGGCGGCGCGGCGGCGGACCTCGCGTATACAGGCTACGATGGCTCGGTCGGGTAGGGGCCGGGAAAAGCTACTTCCCTCTATTCCCCTCGCGCGGCGCAAATTTCTCTCTCTTCCCCGCAAGTCCTGCCTTCCCTCCTGTACAATTATACTTTTATCGTTTATCATTTATTTCAGGCCTCTCCGAGCGGCCAACGCCAGACGTCGAGAGTAGCTCACATTCCAAAAGTTTTTCTCGCTCCACGCTGTATATAAGCGCGTATACACCGCGTCTATAGTTGCCAGCTCGCAGGCAATTTCGCTGGTGGGGGCTGAAAACGAGCGCGCTAGACTCGGATAACGTCCGATAATAAAGTTCCGCTTATTACGCAATGAGACGCCTATAATTCTTTCGAACGCCCAGCGCGAGCTCGACTTACCTCCCCCTCCCAACGGCGCCGCGGAACACTGCTGCAAACAATCAAGCGCTCTGAGGAACGATAAAAAAAGGCCTATAATATAGCCTTTCGTCGGAAATCAACTAATTGAAACTTTATCGGCGGCGGCGCAGTTTAATTTACAAGCTCCAGCACCCACGCAACGATTAAATCCGCTTGTGGTTAACGTGGAGTTGATCGTTACAGACGGAAAGTCATAATACCGAAGGAGACTGGCGAGAAACTCGACATTTCAACGGATAACTAATTATTTTTTCTTTCATTATTATTTAATATTTAAAGTAGTTATGGATTTCTAGTCTACTAGATAAAGTAACAGATTCTATAAAGTAGAGTCTAACACTCGAGTACACGAGTCCTTATGTTCTCTCGCAGAAGTTCTAGCAGAGCGATAGCATCGAACGAAGATATAAGAATCTCGAAGATTAGCAGCTGAATATAGGTTTTACGAGTCTGGGAGTAATTAAAATTCTCTAAACTGTAGGTTCGCCCTCGGCTACCCTGGTCTTTGGGTCGCACTTTGCAGGTTCATCGCCGCGTAGCCGTCGACCGCGCCACCGACGTGCCGGGCGTCGCGGTCGCGCAGTTTGGCGTTAATGAATGGAGTCTCGGGCTTCCTAAAGAGAGTTCGGACTTTGCGTTCCGCCGCGGTTTTGATGCACCAGCGATTCCGTTTTACGTACTGCACTCGAGTAATTAAAGATTTACTATTAGTGCGGGCCCCGCGAGTAAGGATTTCGCAAGGGGGAAATGTTTTTGAGCGTTTCTTGGAAAATCGTTATCCGCTCTCGAGCTTTACCCATTAATTTACCCTGCACCATTTCAAGTTTTCCGCAATATATTATTTGGTTCAAATATTTTTAATTATTTACTCGTTAGAGTAACATAAGGAGAGGCAGAAGTCAAACAAAATGAAAGAAACCTCAAGAAATTTCGATGGTTGAGAAGAAAATAGCGAAGAAAATGTTTCAATTTTTGCTGACACATCATCTCGTCTGGTCGTTCTCGCGTTATATTCCCGGAGGTTTCACCTCGTGCGCACTCCTTAAAAGAAAATTGTTAGAGCAAAGATTACGAGGCAGCAAGAAGACGAAGAAAGAGGAGAAGAAGAAGAAGACGAAGAAGAAGAGGAAGAAGAAGAAGAAGAAGAAGAAGAAGAAGAATAATAATCAGAGGTCGAGCGAGTCTGGCGTCGACGGATGATCCTCGCCGTCTATGGCCAAATTTTCCATGGCTCAAGGGCTCATTAGGGCCAACCCTTTTTTGAGGAACGACGAGGAAGTAGGATCGAGGATAGCGATGAGGGCCTCCGTCGAGTCTCGTTTATACGAGCGAATCCGAATTACCGGCGGCAAAGGACAGCAGCGGCAGGAGGAGCGCGCCGCCTCACGGACTGCAATAACCGCGAGCTACGAGCTCCTTCGCCTGCAAATAGCTAATAAAGCCAAGGAACTTAAGCCTTTCTCTCTCCCTCTGACTTGGCCTACGCCTCTCCGCACAACCCCACGCCACCTCTGATCCTTCCTTAAACGTCACTCATCCTTCATCTTGATTCTGGGCTCTCCTTCCCTATATACATTTGGGCCGTACACATTTTGCACGCCCTCTCCTCGACGAGCGTACAGCTCCGCTATACTCCGCCACCATGCCATCCTGTCAGGCTGGGTAATAAAAGGCGTTAAGGGGGAAGACGGAGAGGAGGACAAGTGCGACGCGCGTTTTAGCCTCCAGAAATCCGCATTCAAGATTCAACAACCAAATTTCGAGTTTGATGCTGTCGTTCCGCGTGGACTTTCACGCCCCGCTTGAGGCTCAGTTATATACACACTAAAAGCTGTCTGTGCACGGGGCGCCGCCTCATCAAAAAACAATACGCCAAGTTGTTAATATTTTAATATTTGCCATTCGTCTTTAATCGCGCTCCCCGCCAGCAGTTATTTCACTCGACTACTACTGCAAAATTGCGCGATAACCCCAGACACTGGTGAATTTGCATGTTCTAATACCGTTTGGCGCAAATTCGAAACAAGTTTCTCTGCCCAGATTGCTGCGCACGGATGCGGAGCCGAAATTAAAAAAAAAAAGCAACACATAATCCCGTGTGTACTATACATGTGCTTCGTAGGAGGAAGCGAATGAAATTTCCCGGAAAATTGCGTGTCGGATGTATACACAGAAGTGGTTTCTCAGCGGAGCGGCGGCGCTATGAGGAAAATTCCTGCCTCGCGTGCGAAACAATCATCGAGACAAACTGCACGCGCGTCGAGATAAGAATCGCGTGTCGGTAGAGAGAGAAGGAGAAGGAGAGAAGGAGAGAGAGAGAAAGAGAGAAAGAGAGAAAGCTCGTTGCGAACGGCTCTCATTAGCGGCTGGTCGTTAAATAGAGGCTCTTTTGTAGAAGGAAGAGTCGCGGCGTCGGCGGCGGCGGCGGTCATCCCGCTTTCGTCCTGCGTGGCACCGACCAAACTGACACCCCTGAGCTATTTACGAGCTAGAGACGCTTGACGAGGTAATTCGAGGGTCGCGCGATCTCGTACACGTATATACGCTATACACAACGGAGTCGCGCGAACGACAATACGCAGCAGCAGCGGCAGCAGCAGCAGCGGTGATAAGTGCGTATAGCAGAGAGAGGAGCAGACGTGCGCGCGCGCGCCTTATAATAGCCACCTCGAAGTTTCCTACTCAGGTCCCGGATGCGCACTCTATCACGCACTTGACATAAGTTAATTTCCTCGCGGTCGTACGTCTATGTCTAATCCACTTGTTGTTGGGTTTGTCGGCTGTACTGGCTAAACCCTCGGCCGGTGCCATGCCATGCAAGTCTAAGCTGTATACCATGGGCAGCTCCTTCTTCTCGAGTATACACGTGAGACGTCGCGCGGACAAAACGGCTTTATGCTTGACGCGCGTGGCGAAATTTTACCCGAACACGCTTCGCGACCGTATAGCGCGCCTTTTTAGCCAGAAGGAAAAGTCTCGCAGCGGTGCAGGCCTTTCACTGCTCGTTCGTTTACGAGATTTATTTCTCTCGTAAACAAAGGCCTTATGGCAAAAGTGCGATTGTTGCTTCGCGGAATCGCCTACGTCGCTTATTGCACCTAACAGTTTGTCCAATTTGTGCGGAGGAGGTGTATACCAGTGGACGTAGCGATCGGTACGCGCGGGAAAATTGAAAAGATTCTTCGGTAACGGAGAAAGCAGGTTGATTGGATAAGTATTCAATTGGAAATATCGACTGGATCGTTAATCGGGAAGGGGAAGAAGTTTATCCGCGAAAATGGGCTCAAAGTAGATTTTAGCATAAGCTGTGGAAGTAGGTGTGGCGTGTGGTTTTTGCAGTGTGACTGGTCGCAAAAGAAATTATGGCCCTTTGTTGAAGCAGCGGCAACGGCGGCGGCTCCTCTGGAGATTCCGAATAATGAAAGTACTCCGTTCTTCCCATTCAGGGAATAAATTAAGAATTAACTGTCTTTCTTGAACGACTAAAAGTCTCAAGTTCCCCGGGTGCATGAATAGCCGTCTGATGAGCCAAAAACTTTGCCCTGCGCGAAAGTAAAAGCTCTCTCGCGACGACGTGCCTCGTTTCAGCGTCGTAATTTTTGCATGGAGCTGCTGCTCTCTCTCTCTCTCTCTCTACCTTCCTCTGTACTTTTTTTTCCCCTCGATCCTTATTCCCTCCTTTCGGCGGCTCCGCTAGATTCATCTCAACTTAAAGTCTCTATTTAATTACTTTGATTGAAATAAAAAGTAAAACCCCGCCGTTGAATATCTTGCGAGTATCGAAAAAAAAAAAAAAAAAAACTAAACAACGTTATAAGGGGTGGCCGCATGGACGAAGCAGCTTGCTTACGGCCACCGCTTGTCGCTCAAATTTATCAAGTTTCTCGGATGAAAAATGAACATCAGCCAGGGCCGCGCGGCTTCGCACCTGATTCTTTATCGGAATTTTCCTGGCTGCTCGCAGCTTGTAGCGCTTTTTCTCGTCGGCAGTCAGGCAGCGGCCAAGCTTCTGCACCGTAGCTCCACGCGTAATAAGCTGACTTCTCAACGGTCAATTTGTCAGGGCTTCTGCATTTTATTTCCCCTTGGAGACCGGCGGAGCGGCGTATAGCCTTTAGCTCCTCTCGGTGTACATGTATATGTATACTCGTTCGAGCCGCCAGCAACGCTGCCGCGCGCAACTTTTGATGATTTAATTTACTCTATTTGCCTTTTAAACCCGGCCTAGGGACAGATATTTCATAGTTAAGGGATGTGCAGCGGCATCCCGCTGCTGCGCTACACAGTCTCTCTTTCTCTTTCTACTCCCCTCTCTCTTCCTCTTTGCAGGCGCGCACGGAATATTCGATTTATGTTGAAGAGCTAACCAACTCTAAACGCGATTAATTACCAGCCGTTAAATTAAAGAAACTTTCCGTTAACTGCCGGCAGTTTTACACTCGCGCGCGAGGCACTTGGAAAACTGATAAGACGCGCGCGAGCAGTTTACTTTTATACGCGGCCGAGCTGAGCAGAGCTGAGCGGAGCAGCGGCCCGAGCTTTTATTGTGGAAAATAAGCTACGTCTCGCGCGGCGCGCAAACTTCCGGTGCGGAGTAAGAGAAAGCGCGATTGTATATATGTACGCCAGTCTCTCAAAGCCGTAAAGATTTTCAATTAAACTTATAAAGTGGCATAGGCATGCAAAGTGAAATAAAATTCGAGAAACAATGGGAGGACGGAACGCGGCGCGATGCGCGTACAAATAAAATTGCCATTTTCAATCAGCTGCCCCCCGCGGTACCGACGCGATGCACACAACTGCACGCAAGAGAGAGAGAGAGAGAAAGAGATTCGTATAATATGGCGTAATTATTCGTGAAAATGTGCTGTGCTGCGGGTGACACGATGAGTGTATACGATAAAAGCCCGGCGAAAAGTTTCATTTTCGCTTTATATGTGTATATATATATTATATAATACACGTGTAAACGTCGGGACGCATTCCACTATATTTCACGGTCAAACAACAAAAGCTCTCTGATTATTTATTCAAGTGTATACGCGCGCGGGGCATTAAATTACGCACGGCCAGAAGCCTCCTGCGTTTAATGGCATGCACGAGCGAGCACATTGTTGCTCGAAAAAGAGAGACAGAGAAGAGAGAGAGAGAGAGAAAGAAAGAAAAAAAGAGATGGCTCAATTAGGTGAATTGCTTTCCGAACGGGAAGGGCTGCACTACACTACTGCGTATTCTCTGATTATGTAATTCGGTGTCGATTCCGGTCTTGTGATTCCATGTATATACGCGTATACACACAGAGAGAGAGAGAGAGAGAGAGAGAGAGAGAGAGCAGAGCATCGAGTCGATTACGGATGCGGGGAGAAAGAGAAGTAATACATGCGGCGGCGGCGGCACGAGGAAAATATGTCTCCCCTTATATAGAGGGAGGGAATGTACGCGGCGTTAGCGCCCCATCCGTACTATAGAGAGCGAGGGTGTCGAGCTTCTTCCTCCTCCGCTCTCCTCCGCTCTCCTCCGCTCCCTCCCTCCCTCCCTCTCTTCGTGGCAATTCCACTTTCACCCCTTCAACGCCTCCGTATACTCTTTTCTCTCCTCGCTCCCTTGCTTATGCTTATATACCAGCGCTCACAATGTATTTTTAGTGATTTCGCTTCTGCAACCTCCTCTACTCCCCGACCGCGTCGGGTTCTTCTTTATTTATGGCGGAGCCTGTTTACATTTTTATGTAATATCTTTTTCCTCGCCACTCCCCTTCCCTTCATAAAACTCACCAATGTCTCCATTATAAGGCGAATTTAAAGACGTTTGTCAACGGCGAAATAGTCCCGTCAAACTTTCGCTAAATCCCAGCTACGATTCTCTTCTGTCGGCCAATTTAACGAGCAAATACGGTTGAAAATTACGTAGCCATCCCTTTGAAGCAGGTATTCGAGACGTTGATATAGCAAAAGATCTTTTTATAATTCATAACGTTCGAGGCTTTGTTCCTCGAAGTGCGCAGCCATTGCGCAATCGGAGAATCGCACACGGCTCATTGGACGACAAAGGTTTATTAAATTGATTCATCTGCGGCTATTTATTATATCGCGCTGGATTAATTCTTCTATATATTTCCCTCTGCTCCGAGTAGTAGCAGCAGCAGCAGCAGTGCAGACGGCGGCGGCGGTGGCAACGGCCGCGTTGAATGGTCCGACTGCATAACAGGCGTTTTCTCTATCTTCGACGAGACAAGATGAATGGAGGAAACGGTGAATTAGAGCGAACGAGAGTGATAGGCTCGAGAGATGTCCAGGACAGTCGCGAGCCAGCTCCAACTCTCCGTGTGCCAGCCAGCCAGTCAAGCCCACCGAGTGTATAGTCGGTCTGCTTTCTATCTCTCTCTCTCTCTCTCTGTCTCTCTTTCTCGCTCTGCAGGCGCACTGACAAATCAATACTCGCGTATCTCTCTGTCTCTCGGCATATATAGTCGGGGGCTCGGCTCGCTCGGATCGCGAGACAATGGGAAGTCAAAAGCAGGTTTTGGCGAGTAGAGCGCGAGCCCGGGCCTGCTCGCTGCCCCCGAAAAATATGGCTTTAGTTCGCTTCTCTGCACTCGGTGAATTATTGCAAACTTTGATACGCCTAACTGTCTCTGCCTCCGTATATACACACAACTACAGGCCTTTATGTATATAAACTTCGATCAAACGCATTAATCTGTATGAGGATAGTTAAACGATACACTCGACAAATGCTTGCAGGCCGCTATATTTGTAGAATCGATATTAAAGCAAACTCAAGCACCGTCATATAGATTTTGAATAAACAAATAGTGCTCGCGACTTTATTTTTCTCGCTCGCTCGCAGGGGTGTAAGCAAATATTTTGGTGACCGCGGAGCAGATACAGGGAGCAGAGAGAGAGAGAGAGAGAGAGAGAGAGAGAAAACGATTGGAAAACTCAGCACTTTCGGTGCTGGTGATGAAGAGGGTCAGGCGAGTCGAAGCCACGACGTAGTAGTAGTAGCAGCCCTCGCCTCGCCGCCGTGTGGAAATCAGTTCGGAAGCTCATCGGGAGTTGGGACGGGAGTATAGCTGCCGCCGCTCTACTCGATTTTCGAGGGAGAGAACCGGGATGAAAAGCCAAAAGTCGTCCCTGCGGGTCAAATGACCGGGCGGCAATGACTCTCGACTTTAGCTCCCGGAACTTTCGATCCTTTTTCGACACTTCGGAAAAAGACTTTATCTTGGCGCGAGCTGCCGCTGCCTTTCTCGACTCCCCTATATATATATACATATATACATACACACATACATATAGGTGCATATATATGTATACCTGGCCTCCACCACGTGGATAAGCGAAGATTTATCACGCGTAATCTCTTCGGTTCCGACGTGTCGAGAGAGCGAGAGCAAGAGAGAGAGAGAGGGAGAGAGAGAGAGACGCTGAGCTGAAAAGAGTTGGCCCGGGCTTCGTCTGCACGCGTTCGGGAAATCACGACTCTTTGCCTTCGACTAAAAGGCTTTTTCTAGTTCGCATGACTTTTGCCAGAGAAAAACCAAAGCCATTGTTCCCAGCTGGGCTTTTCCCACCCCTTTTTGCCCCTTTTTCTCCACGCGCGCTTTTCGAAATCTCGCGCACCTTCGACTTTTCTCGTTACCTTTGCCGGCCGGCAAATCCCTTCGAAAGCTAACATCCGTTAAATTTCGAGCAGAGCTGGAAACCCGATTAAAGTCTGCGATTATTTTGAAAATCAACAGATGACGTCGCGAGATCGTGCTGCTTCTGGTGCAGATTCTACACACACATCAGGAGATAAAAGATCGCGTACATACCCCAGCGTATATATGTATATATACAGATACGAAATAGCTTTTCGCTCGAACGAGCGGCGGTGTTTGAAAGCTCGAAACGCTCGCGCTACTACAACTATAATTTAATTGAAACGTATCAATGTTTCGAATGGGCGAATCTATTTTGCAAGATATCTCAGCAGTAGAATCTATTTTGCAAGATACTTCAGCAGTAGAAGCTGCAGCAGCGCGTGCTTAAACGAAACTCGGGGAATTGGAAAGCGAAGTTGGGCTGCTCTATATACCTTCGCCTCTGTAAGTCAATGAAAACGCGTTCTCCTCTCTCGCCAAGGGCCCGCGGGCGGAAACGCGAAAATCTCCTCTCTCTCTCTCTCTCTCTCCGCCTCCTATATCCGTCTGTCTCTGTTTCCTCGTCAAGAGCTCGAGCGCGGGCCGCGACTTTGAGATGCAGCCAGCGGCACACGCGAGAGGAGAGCACAGCGGCGGCGGCGGCAAGCCGTTTTCCGTTCTTCCCCTTTTCTTCCTCTTTGCCGTTGTCGAGGCAAATGAGGTCGTTAAAGGTGGATTTGCTAGATGCTCCGTCGCATTAGGACGCGCCCGCGCGCGCTCAGTCAGTCGAGAGTCTACCCGCGAGCTGTGCCAGGCCCCGGAGCGGCGTCGGCAGCAACGGCAGCTATGCTGTGCGCTTGTCTTACCTCGTCTGATGCCGATGCCGCTGGCCTGCTCTTGCACATTTTACCGGAGGAGGAAAACATTGCATGTTATACCTACTGACGTGATCCCAATTTGTAAATGAGACTTTGTTTGCCTTGCCCCAGCTTCTATATAAGCGAAACTGCAGAGCTCTGCAGCTTTACATGCGCGTAATTAAATGAATATCCTAGTTCAAATGTTAGTGTCTTTGTACATTTGAAACCGCTATGCATATTTCTTTTATTGTCCTTTTACTCATTTCCCAGTGTCCTTAATGATGACTCACAACTGTGGTGATTTAAAAAGTTTTCGGCTCTGCGGGTATGCATAAAATTAAACGTGCCGCCATTAAAGGAAGATTGTCCTCTTGTACGCAAGGTATTGACTTGTCTCTGCATATTTCGGTTTCGCGTTCGATCTCGCGCGCGTTTTATCCGCACCGCACCATTAATTTTACACTTCTTCTCTTTTTAGCGGCAACAGGACTTTCCTTTCGATTGATACGAGAGTAAAGCGTCGTCGCGTCGGCTCGCGTAGCTTTTACGACGCGATGAAAATCATAATGGCTCGTAATTTTGCATAAATTATGCAGGCCGCTGGTGAGTGCAAGAGCTAGCAGCAGAGCCCAGACGGTGAAAAAAGAAAGGGAGGAGGAGGAGGTGGAGGAAAACTAAAGACGAAGACGCTAATGGAGCCGGAAATTTGAGCTTCCGCAAATTTAAAGAGAAGCCTCAGCTCCTCGCGGCTAGTTTGACTTTCATGAATTTTACCCACCTAATGCTACATGTCATTTATCACCCGTGGCCAGTATAGATATGCATACGCAACGCCATGTTAATATACTTTTTTTCGCATTATTATGCAAACTCGTTTTTTTTTTGCAATGAGTTTGAATAATTTATGTCGCCTCGCGCAATCTGTATACACACAAAGTAAAACGGTAATTAGCGCTTGTACGGTAAATTGTGTTGACGTATCTGAATTTTTGAAATAGCAACAGCTTATCCCAAGCAGTATATAGTCCGTGAGGAATGTGCAATAAAAAGCAGCAGCAGTGCACAGGTGTTTCGAATTCGCCCCCCCCCACCAAAAAAAAAAAAGAAAAAAATCCCGTCAAACTGGTCCTAAAAAAATTTACACCCTTACAAGCTCCGTACAACGAAAAATCGTGAATTGCGGCATCGTCGAAGCGAGACGATTAAAAAAAACACATACACACACTACTGGTTTCGTCGTGAATTTTTCAAAGTCCTTTTATTAGGGCATTTTCGCACTATATACGGGGCGTCGCGTCGGTCCTCTCGCGCCTCGACACGCGCGCGGCCCGAATTGTTTAAATAAACCGATCGGATCGCTCGGAGAAAAACTCGCTCGGAGTTGCAGCGGCAGGGCAGCTGTCAGGCCATTCGGCGGACACGTCCAGTCGAAATTGATTGATGCCGGACCGTTCCGATTCCTCCGTCGCATCAACGAGAGCGAGAGAGAGAGAGAGAGAGAGAGAGAGAGAGTGTGTGCGCTTTCATCGGGACTGTCGCGTGGAGCTGCGCGAGCCACTGGGAGCGACGCGGGAGAGATTCGGGGAGGGAGGGGCTGCAGGTTGGCCGCGACTGCGATTGAAGATGATGGACGTCGAGTGACGGAAAGGAGCGCGGTTCGTTACACTTGAACCCGGTTGGATGTTGTATATATGCCGAGGCCGGATGAAGGGTTGCATGCTGCCCGCCCGCTGCTGCTGCTGCTGCTGCTGCTGCTTTTTCCTTCTCTCTGCTGGCTCATCCGTTATACGAGTGCGTGGGGCTCGGCGCTAGCGCTACTCTACTTTCGCTCCCTGTGCTTGACCGACCCCTGCCAGCTTATTATCGCTACCCTTCCTACGTCCACTGGAATCTGATGAACTTTTCTCTACTTTCGAGAGATATAAGTACATTGGCCCTCGAGCTTATCCACTAATGAAAACGTGTCTCGTATACGTCGAGGCTGCACGATCGCAAAGCTTTATTAACATATTTTTGGCCGTCAACGAGGAAAAGCTCGCTCATTGATTTTCTGGACTAGTGCGCGGCGCAGTTACATATAGGAACGAGCGAGCGGCAGGTTTTCCGGGGAAAGCGGATCCTTATAAATAGGCAAAAGGTACATTGGAATTGGGGATTCGGAAGGCGAGCGGGGATCGCCCATTAAAAGCAGTGGGCGTCGGTTTTATAGCTCTCGGGCTCGGCTCCCTTAAAGCTTTATAAACCCACTTGGCTCTCGTCTCTCGCCGTGACGCTTATCTCCGCGGAAAATTAGAAAGGAAGGTAGCGCGCGCTCGCGCTCCCGTGAATGGCAGTAGGAGTGCGCACGAGAGGAGGGAAAAGGGCGGCGGGCGGTGACCCAAATGCGAAGCCTGGAACGAGGGCCATTGTGCTTCTCTCGCACGTCGTAAAAGGAAAGGACGATAAAAGGGAAAGGGCGCGGGCCTGGAGATCTTCCCCCTGCTGTGTATACGTATGCTCACAGTGAGAGAGAAAGAGAGAGAGAGAGAAACCCATAGCGAAGATGGAGAATCGCAGAGGGGGAGAAAGGGATTTTCCGAAAGAAAGGAGATAAAAATAAGAAATATGAAGACGAGGAGCGAGCAGAGCCGGAGAATATGGCAGGGAGCGGGGAGCGGGGTTGAATTAGAAAGAGAAGGAAGTGGAAATTTATAAAGAAAGGGCGCGCGGGAAAAGAAGCGCTCGGGGCGCGACTGGCGGAGCTGCCGCTCTGTGCTGTGGTTTCGCGCTCGCTGCTGGTGCTGCTGGTGCAGAGATATGCAAAGACCGAAATGAAACGAAACGCCGCGGGGTTGCGCTGCCGCTGCCGCTGCTCTGGCTGCTCCGGCTGCAGCAGGCGCTCAGCTCTCGCAAGCTCCCGCTTGTACGACGAGCCCAGCAGCAGAGAGAAGAGCTGCGCTCCAGCCGCACAGCGAAATATGAAAACTCCGGAGGCGGTTTTAATTTAGCCACAATGTCTATTGTTTCCCGGTAGCTGCGCTGCCAGGCCGCCGCCGCCGCTCTCAGGGCCTAGAGGAGACAAAAGGAAATCGCGGCCACTCGCAGCAGAGAGAGAGAGAGAGATGAGCGACTATACCGCCGCCGCCGAGGAAGCGACGGCGGGAGCGCAAAAAAGCTGCGGAAAAACGCAGGGTGGAGGGGGGGGGGG